>PVLA01006021.1:0-133044 GCA_004027455.1 Hydrochoerus hydrochaeris
CCACCTGATATTTGACAAAGGGGCTAAATATGTCCACTGGAAGAAGGATAGTCTCTTTAATAAATGGTGTTGGAAAAATTGGCTCTCTACATGCCAAAGACTGAAACTAGATCCATGCATATCACCATGCACAAAACTAAAGTCTAAATGGATCAAAGACCTCAATATTAAAACAGAAACACTAAATCTACTGGAAGACGAGGTAGATAGAAGTCTTGGAGACAGAGGGGTAGACAGAGAATTCATGAACCAAATGCAAACTGCACGGGAAACACTTCAAAGAATCAACAAATTGGATCTTACATTATTGAAAAGTTTCTGCACTTCAAAGGAAATCACCAACAGAGTGAAAAGAAAACCAACAGAGTGGGAAAAAATTTTACCCAGCAACCCCTCAGACAAAGGACTTGTGTCCAGAATATATAAAGAATCGAAAAACATCAATCCCTCCAAATTCAAAGACCCTCTCCAAAAATGGGCATCTGAGATGAACACACAGTTCTCAGAGAAAGATATACAAATGGAAAACAAATACATGAAGAAATGTTCACCATCACTGGCCATCACTTTAATTTGCATTCGAGAAATGCAAATTAAAACAGCGTTGAGGTTCCACCTTACTCCGGAAAGAATAGCTGCCATCAAGAAATCAGCTGATAACAAATGTGGGCAAGGCTGCGGGGAAAAAGGAACACTGCTCCACTGTTGGTGGGAATGTAGACTGGTGCAACCATTATGGAAATCCATATGGAGAATTCTCAGAAGACTAGGATTAGAAGCCCCATTCAATCCAGCTATCCCCCTCCTGGGCATTTTCCCCAAAGAACTGAAAAGTTCATATCACAGAGATATATGTGCACCCATGTTCATAGCTGCACAACTTGTGATAGCTAAATCCTGGAAACAACCAAGATGCCCATCAACTGCAGAGTGGATGAAAAAGATGTGGCATTTTTATACAATGGAATATTACTCAGCTATAAAAAAGGATGATCTTGAGGCATTCATAGGCAAATGGAGACAACTTGAGACTATCCTCATTAGTGAAATAAATAAGAATCTTATTTATAAATATCATATTGTGTCTCTAGTGTAAAAAGTAAATAAGAAATACAAGAGTAATAAAACCAAAATGTGTAATTGCTATTGTAAAAAAGAGAGGAAAAGAAAGTGCTCTAAGGGATATACCTGCATGTATGTTTGAGTGTGTAAAATAGATGACCATATTGTTGAATCTTTGTTGGATCTTTGAGCAAAATTGTTTGTAGTGTGACTGTTTGAATATTTACTATGTACCCTTTAACTTTGTAACTTGAACAACTACATCCAAGATGACAATACGTAATCTACAAATTACTGATTTCTTAGTGGGGCTTTTTCTCATTCTCCTTTTTCTTTCTTTCTTTTAGAATTCTGTATTATTGCTACCCTTTTTTGTTTTTTCTTCTTTTTTTCTTCTCTTTAAATAAAATTTTAAAAATGTATAATTACATTGTGAAAAAGGAAATAGGAAGCACTATAAAAGATATAGCTTCAGGTATGTTTAGATGTGTGGGGTTGATGACCATATTTCTAGGTTCTTGTTGGATTGTTGAACAGATCTGTTTGCACTCTCACTGCTTTAGTGCCTACTTTGTGTGCTTTAATCCTGTAACTTGAATAACTATTTCTAAAAGAACAAGGTGTAATGTATCAACTAGTGATTTCTTACTATTTATCTTCTTTTCTTGAAATTCTGTAATATTTCTACCTTTTTCCTGTTTTTTTCTCTTTAAATAAAAAAAAAGAAAAAGAAAACACTACACATGAAAAAAAAAAAAAAAGAATCATTGTGGAAAATTCCTAAGTCCTGAGCAGTTAACAGTGCTGTCTCACACACTGAAGAGAAGACAAATGTTCTCTTAGGAAGTCTTAATCCCCAAATGTCACTTCTTTCCTCTTACTGCCACTGATCATCCCTCTCAAGTACTGAATCCGGTGCTTGTTGGCTAAGTGGAACATCCTAGAACTGGGCCAGAGAGGTGTGATGACCCACTCAGAGTCACATAGCAGGACCTAAACTCCTGTGCGTGCGTCTCCAACACCCACTTTCCTGACACATAAATGGTACATGAACTCTGATGGCTCTACGCTAGAAATGGTCCTAAGCACTTATGATTGATACTTCTAATAAATGTGCATTTGTCATGGGTGCAAGATGAACTTGGAAGTTCAGGGAGCCCCATTCCTGCCTTGTTGGCTGCTTGACAGCAAGCCAGTATGAGTGTGACACACCAGTGTCCCCGTGGGAGTTGAGGATGCTCAAGTGGAAACATTCACACATGGTGCTCTGTCTCACAACCCCTCAATTGCCCCTCATCAGAATGCTTTATCTTAGAGGGTGTCATATTGTCATCGTGGTGATCAGGACCAACAATAGTCTGTATCACTTCAATTATTCTGGCCTTAGTCATAACATAAAGTAGAAACCTGATTCACTCCAAGTCCAACAAGGCAGGAGGCCCAGAAGCCTATCCCAGAGCCAGCCTAGGTCTGCAGAGTCACAAGGTATAATTTTGTAGAGAGTTTATGGCCCTGGGCTGGTTAAATAGTATTCCCTAAAATTTGTGTCCACCTGGAAACTGTGGCTGTGAACTTATTTGGGAATAGAGCTGCTGACAAAATAACCAAGGGAGCTCACTTTATAAAGAGATGAGTTCAGCTCAGTTTTGAAGAATGAAAATCCAAAGTCTATGGGACAGACTCTGCATCTCATCCTGGCAATGGCAGTGGTGACGACAGCTAGTGAGCCCGTGGTCAGATAGGAAGCCAGAGCCCTGGGTGGGCTGTGCTTGATCTTTTACAACAGTCCTCTCTGGAGACTCACATGGGGGGTCCCAGGAGAGTTGTCTGAGTCCCCTCCAAGGACGGTATCCCCAGTGATCTAGGTTCCACTCTCCACCATGTCCCACCAAGCACCCTGGGGATAGGCTCTCAGCACACAGGCTCTGGACACCGACACTGTATCCAAACCATAGCAAGGGTCTTTGCAGTTATAGCCAACTTTAGACAGAACAATAGTGTAAAGACGCATGGAGGAGCACACCATGTGAGGAGAGGCAGACATCAGAGCAGCTGCAGGCCCAGAGATCCCTGGCGCCACCTAGTTCTGGAAGAGATGAGGAGGCACTGTCCCCAGAAACTTTTGGAGGAAGCTTGGCTCTGCTCCGACACCTTGATCCAGACTTCTGCCAGGTACCTGAGAGGGAAAATACCTATTTTCTTTCAGCCCCAGCAGCCATAGGGGACTAATGAAGGTTACAACTGAACAAAACCTGTCACAGCAGTGAGTTTACCCCACCAAAAACTTACCCAAAGTTCAAGATGCACGATATAATCAGTAGCTCTGGTCAACCTGGATCCTGCTCCGTGAGGGTTCTGAGCAGCCCCCATCCTGCCCCGGGGCCATCTGCAAAGTCTAGGGCCAGCTCCTCTGTTCTTGTCCATCAAGATGAGCCTCTGGGCAATTCTGTGTCTGGCTCATGTGTCCCTCAGGAGTACGCCTGCAAAAGAATGGGTATAGATATGTCCTTGGCCCTGAGCTACTTAGCCACACAGACTTGAACCTCAAGGCCAAAACTTTGAGCAGAGTCCTCCCAGTTGCCTTTGGCAAAGAACACAGTCATGGATCTCCTCCTTGCTCCTACCTAAAGGATCTGGCACTCTGGTAGGTGGCAACCTTGATGCTGTCTGTATATGGTCACAACAATGTTCTACACCCACCCAGTGATGAGGTAGCATCAACCCTGCTATATCTGACCCACCACACAAACCTCCTCCCTGTGGGTGGGCCAGCTGCTGCCCCGGAAGCACACTGTTTTGGGAGAGATCTGCCCGAATATGGGAAAGTTACACAGTGAGCTATCAGTTGGGATCCTGGCTGAACTGATCTGTGACCACAGCACAGTAGCTGCCTCTCTAGGGAGAGGACAGGGAGACTCACAGAGAGACGGTAACACCAGTGACAGGGAAGAGACATATGTGCCCCACTGCTAACTTCCCACGAAAACCCCAGAGACTTCCTTCTCAGCTAACTCCTAGATCAAAGAAAAAAAAATCTCTCTGACAAATACAACCAGAACCATCCTTTAACTGAGGCCATGTGCCTGACTAAACAGTGACAAATTAGATCCAACCAGGCAGAGCTGGTGCTTGGGGCATATGCATTTCAGGGCTCTAGGGCCAGTAGGGCTGGAGCTACCATGCGCTCAGAGGAAGCTGTCATTCCTCATAGTTCACAAGCCCAATTGCCACCCATCTCAGTCCCTGGCCCCAGACTTTGGGGGCCCTTCACCTTTGCCACACCACCAGTTACTTCTAAGCCCCACCTGAGCTCACTGCCTCAGTCCACAGGTGAAGGGTCCCTATGGGAAAGGCATCCCTCAGGCTCATTTGCACACACAGACACTGAATACTCTCTCTTGTCAGGTGAAATTGGCAAAGGTGTGCCAGGGACACTGTAGAGGAGACACAGGCCTGCTCCAGCCTTGGGGAGCAAGGGGCATCTGTGGGAGATGCAGCTGTGCCTCTGCTGAGCACTTGGGACCCTGCAGAGGGGGAACCTTGCTGGGAAAGGCAGGAGGGACCACATGGAATTCCAAACTCAAGAGGGTGAGAGGAGGGTTGTGGCATTAGGACACATGGCAGCAAGAGATGGGCTGCAAATAGGGGAGCCTAAACTCACACTGTAAATGGTGTCCGTTAACCACTGTTCATGTCCCAGGACAGGAGTTGATGAGAATTCAGGGCCAACCTGGGACAAATTCACTGTGTTCACTGGCTCCTTTCATGATTCTTTTGACCAGTCTCCTTGGCTTTGATTTCTTGGGAGAGGAATTGAGTAAGAGGAAGAAGCTGTCTTTGGTTGCATAGCTTCCAGGTTTCTCGGTCAACTGCTTTTGTTAACTGTCCCTGACCGAGTTCAGCTCCTTCATCTAACTGTGAGCGCCTCTCCAACTTGGGGTAGAAATAAGTCCACATCAGCCTTCCGAGGAACCTGAGGCCCAGAAAACACATTTTTACCCTATGAGATCTTGTTGCTGCTCAGGACCCTGCAGAGGTCAGAAAGGAGGTGGATTTTTAAAAATCGAGGTAATGGAATAAAAACATGCAATTATATGAAATGAAAGCTATAAAGTTCTAATCACTAAATTATGTGCTGCATTTCTGTTTTCCTGTATAGCAATAAATAAAATAGAGTAATTTCAAACCACAGAGCAGGCAATTACTTCTAATGCATGTCTTCTTAATAAGCACATGAGCAGCAAGTGCATTGTGGCTCACTGTGATTCTCATAAGATGAACACTGGGGCTCTCAGATTCCTTATTTCTAAGGAAGCACCTTCATATTTTTATTGGATGGGTATTAATTAGACAGATGCATGATCTGGGTGCAGGTGCTATATATCTGGAGCCAGGAAAAATGGGTGCAGAGGGGTAAGGGATAGACTGAAGGATGGCTCAGTACCAGGCCCTGCTCCACTCTGGGTATCCACACAGATTGGCTCCACATTTTAGGAAGTGGAGACTACCTGTAGCATGTGCCACTTTCTCTGATGTTGAAGATCCCACTAAAGCCACCCCCAAGACTGCAGCTGTCAAGCAGCCTTTCCATCAGACAGAAGGTCAGGGTTCACCCCTGCCAAGTGACTTAAAAAAAAAAGAGAATCTGCCTTGTGTCCTACTCCTGATGTCCTCCCCTCTTCCCCATGATTCCCAGAAGATAGGGGAAGCCCAGCCCTTTCTGGAAACACAGTTGCCACAAGCAAGCTAGGGGTAGACTCTGTGCAAGGACAAGACAGTGGCATGCTGGGGAAGGGACCATGACCCTGTGTCTGTGGAAGCAGGTGGCCCTCAGAGGCCTTTGGGAGCCTTGGGTCAACCCTGCCCTCTGCTGGGAACACAAGCCCATTCTAAGCTGGAGAGCAAGGTGGGCCCCAGCGCCTCACTGCCTGCACTAGGGGCTTGTAGCCTCTGAGAGACGCTGCTGGTCTGCGTTCCCCTGATGGAACTGCGCATTCCAGTATGTGCACTGTGCTGCAGGCAGGGTGACTGGCCTGGCGGCATGCCACTGAGGATGAGCACAGTCCCCTTATGTCACCACAAAGGGCTCTGGAGTTCTAGAAGATGCAGGTGACAGGTGAGACATGTTTAAAAGCGGGTGCTATGCTGAGTAGTAG
Organism: Hydrochoerus hydrochaeris; assembly: GCA_004027455.1. Taxonomy (NCBI): domain Eukaryota; kingdom Metazoa; phylum Chordata; class Mammalia; order Rodentia; family Hydrochaeridae; genus Hydrochoerus; species Hydrochoerus hydrochaeris. The sequence goes on from PVLA01006021.1 coordinate 6,219, forward strand.
GTGTGAGCAGCCTGCCATCCATGACTAAACAGAGTTCCCACTCATTTTAAAGTTCTAGAAAGTTGGAACACTTAGTTGGCAGGGGAAATAACCTGTTCTTCGCCCCTTTCAAATGTCAGGCATTGTCATTATGTCCCCAGTGAGTGACCCTGCCCTGTTCACATCCTGGGCACTACTACTGTGAGGTGGTATCTCCTTCCTACCTCCATGGATTCAGGAAGATCTTAGGACTTACTTGAACCACAGAATGTGGCAGAAACACCTGTTGGACTACTGAGTCCAGGTTTCTGAGGCTGGCTGGGCCCTTCTCACATTCCCAAGACACTTGTAGACAGGAGTAAAAGGCCAGCTGTGAATTCACAGGAGGGACACCAGCAGGTGCAGATCCCACAGGCTATGGCCAATCAACAGGAAGACACTTAGAGATGTCCATCTGAGTTGCTTTAACAAACTGAGTGACTTATTAAAACAGAATAGAACAGAAGAAAAGGAAACAAAACAGAAAGTCATTGCTCACAGTTCTAGAAGTCCAAAATCACAGCACTGAGATTCAGTGTCTGGTAACAGTCTGTTCCTCACAGATGGTGACTTTTATGTGTCTTCACATGCTGGAAAGACAAAAAGCCATCCTTGGCCTCTTTTGTAAGGTCACTAATCCCCTTCACAAGGGCTCTATCCTCATGAACTAGCCACCAGCCAAAGGCCCATCTTCCTAGTTTTAACACACTGGGGATTAGATGTCAACACATGAATCTGGCAGCACAGAAACACGCAGTCTCTAGTGAGCGGCTACACAGCTACGGCCTGGTTCTCAGTTGACTTTAGTCCATAAAATTGATAACAAGCCTGGAGGCTGCTAACATCATCCAACTCTATGTGAGAGGATAGACAGGGTCCCCCAGGACCCCTAAAAAGCCAACAAGATTATAAAGTATAAATGAGATGCAGATGACATTGACTCAAATTTTTAGAGTGTGGAAATAGTTACAAGTACCTATTTCCACCTTCCAAAAGGAACATTGCTGATTTATAACCTGGGATATGAAGACATATGCTCAGAAAACTGCACCTCCCTGAGCAGATGGATATGGTAGCTGCTCAGGCACCTTCCCACTTGGCCTACGCCTAGAGAGTACTTTTTCCTTTTCCCTCCCTGGACTAAACCAGTGTCCCCAGCAATGTAGGTTTGGCCTTGAAAGTTACAGGAGAAGTATGGGAACATGAAGTTAAGGCTGCAGGTCTGAGCAGATCTGCCTGCAATTTCTCCCAGCATTTACCACAGGCTGCAAAACTCAGCTGTGGCCCCGTGGCCTTGCTCAATCCCCCTGTCTCACACAGAGAAGCAGGGAATGCGCTGTGTTCTAGGACTCATACTCTGCTGATCAGCTCCTTGCTCAGGTGTTGGCTGAGCCAATGGTCCTGTCTGTGCCAGACACCCAGGCCAGCTGCACCAGGAGGAGCCTATCAGGGCGGGGTGTAAGGCTCTTGGGAAGTGGGCTCCATCTGTGCCTATATTTTTAAAATAACTTTAAGGCAGCTTTTTCTCCCACACTTTCTACATATTCTTTATACTTAATTTCTTTCATACAAAATAGATTATTATTATTTGAGTCCAAGTCAAAATGAATATTCCCAGTGTAGGAAGAATGCTATTCCCAGCAAAGCTGGCCACTGTGAGCTGGTCATGTCTGAGGCTCCAGAAAGTTCAAGCCACTCTGGGGATGAGGCTTCAGTCTCTCTTCATCTATTAGAGAGCAAGTAGGCACCAGTCAGCCCCACCCAGACAGAGGCATGGGGTAAATATCTTACAGGCTCCCTTATCATACCATTGCAGGGCAAGGTACAGATTGGTGAAAACGTAGAGATAAAGTGCTTGTTGGTCAGTGTAAAGAAGAGATGAAAACAAGGCCAGGAATCAATGCACAGCTGAAGAGTCTGTGCACAGCTGTGTTGCCAACATACAGCTCCTACCAGGAGAAGCCTGGGGTAGTCCCAGCAAGGTACACTCACTTTGGGAGCAGAGCCCTTCTCTCATTCTCTGTCTGAGTCTTAATGGCTTCAGTAGTATAAGAAATAATGTGAAAAAAGTTATTGCATAAATCTTGGGGAATTGGATATAATTGGGTGAAGATGCTTTTGAAATGTGTTCATTCTACCTGCAAAACGATTCGAGCCCAGTGCCAGGGTGCTCCATCTGCCTTTGGGACACATGTCAGTTTCCCCAGCCTGCTACAGCACAGTGCCAAAGACCAGGGCTTAAAACAACTCATATTTATTCTTTCACCTCTCTGGAGCCCAGAAATACTAAATCAAGCTGTGGGCCAAGTTATGCTCCCTCCCAGGGTTTTAGGGCTCCTTCCTGTCTCTTCAGCAACTTGTTGTTCCAGGCATTCCTGGCTGTCGATGCAGCACCCCAGGCTCAACCTCAATGCCACACGACCTCTTTTTCTGTCTCAAATCTCCCTCTTACAGGTATCTCTTACAAGGGTATTTGTCACAGTGCTTAGGGCCCAACCTTAAATCCAGAATGATCTCACCTTGAAACACTTAACTGTATCTGCAAAGATCTTATTTCCAAATAAGATTACATTCCCAACGATCAGGGTTAGGACTTGGACACATCCTTGGAGGCCCTGTTTAACCATCAGCAGTGTGCTCCTCCGTATTCTGTTATAATTGTTGAAGAAAGTTTTGTCTTTATTTAAGATTCCTGTCTTCATCTTCTGGAGAAAGTTTCATCTGGCCTCAGAAAGGTATTTCCATGATCCTCCCCAACTTGTTTCAGGGCTCAGAGGACAGAGCAGGTTCCTTGCATCACAGAGACATGTGCCTGTCTCAGAGTGGTCTGCACAGCCAGGCTTGTGCCTGCTCTGATGAATAAAGTTAATGAAGCTTAGCTGGGACACAACGTGAGGCCTCAGAAATGCAATTAGGTAAACCAAGAAGCTCAAACCTAAGAAATAGGCTGTCTTACTACAGAGCCATGAAAGCATCCTCAGGATATGAAATCATGAAGGATGACAGGATAACAAGAGGAAATCTGCTTATGGTCTGCACAGAATAATGAGGGAGACTGGGCAGTGAGCCTGCATCCAGGGAGACAGGGAACAGAACTGCAGGGCTGGTCACATATTCTTCACAGTCCTCTAGGCCAAGGTGTCCCATATGTGCACACCAGATCAGTGACAGGCATGGCTGCTAGACCTCAAAAATAGTTCCCACAGATCCTCATCTTGAGACAATACAACCCTAAGACCTTTACTGTCCTGTGAAAGACCCCTGAAAGATAGATCATGCTGTGTCCTTCACAAGCAAAGCTGCAAAGTGTTTCTATGTGTTTTAGTCAAGGTGCACGATTGGGAGTGCATTGCCTCCCATTAGAAGCAACCCCTAAACTGGAAAAACTCTTGAAACAACAGTTCAAACTTGATGTCAGTGAAAAAGGACAGCATAAAGAAAGTCCTATGACTGCCCAAACTTGTAGCTGCATGGAGAGCAGGAAACTCAAGTGAAGCTGACTTCTGAGTTGAGAAAACAGGACTGAGTACTTAGGGAGATGAATGGTTCCAGTTTGCAGGACACAAACTTCCAGGGAGAAGAAAACTACAGAATTCCACAGGTAGGAAGAAAATGCTCCTGAGTGTACAGCTGGAGGTTGGACAGTACAGACATGAGAAGAAACCACAGAAGCCAAGTACAAAGAGATAAGTACCCACACTCTCTCAGGACCTTCCCCCCCAGCTTCACAGGAAAGTGTGGTTCATGGGTCAATGGGAGAATGCTCTTCAGGGGTTGCCTTGGGGAGTGGCTGTACATGTAACCAGCACTTCCCTACTTCTGCTGAGCAAATCTTGAAAGCAAGACACAAAAACACTGAATTGTTTTAAAAAATTTGATTGTGTTCTATAACAAGGTTCAACATAATGAAGAAATACAAAAATATTGGGCTACCAGCAAGGTAGCATTCATAATGTCCAGTGTTTTTGTATTTCTACCAAGACTGACCCTGGCACACACAAAGAATTCCTCTCTAGATCCTGGAGACATATTAGTTTCAAGATGTAGACAGAATCTCTGTCTAATCATTTTCTAAGCACTAAGCTCACCAAGGAGGCACTTCAGTGACAATACATGACAAATAATATAAACTGCACTGTTTTAGAAACAGAAAACAAGTATCAAGAGGTCACTAACCATCATCAAGTAACAACAAGAACTGCAAGGAGAAATAGAAGCTAACTATATAGAGAGAAGAATCTAATTTCCAGGGTTGCAACATTATAATTCTCAACATGTAGAATTTTCAATAAAAATTATGGTACATACAGAGGAGAAAAATGTATGCTCAGATACAGAAAAAGAAGCAATAAATAGAAGCTGTCCCCTAGGAAGCCCAGATGTTAGGCTTACTAGACAAGGACTCTAAAACAACTGTTTTTAATATGCTTAAAAAATTAAATAAATAAAGCATAATAACAATTTCTCACTAACTAGATTATCTCAATAGAGAAAAAATTATAGAAAGGACCAAATTAAAAATTATGGATTTGAAACATATAATAACTAAAATGAAATCATAAAATGAAACATATAATAACTAAAATGAAAAAATAAAACAACTAAGAAGTACTCAGTTACATGTTACATGATAGAAGTCTGATCCGGCCTGCGGACCAATGCGTGAGTTTTCCCCTAGAGGAAGGAAAACGGGGCGGGGGCAGAGTGAAGAGAGAGAGAAGGAGGCAAGTTGAAGTTTCCCAATCAAACCTCGTTTATTGAACAATGTTCCTGGCTTATAAAGAAGCAGGGGCAGGAAATTACGGATGGGTCGTTGTCATTTCCTGGGTGGGGCAGGAGAGGATCCTGGGAAATGTAGGCCGACGCACCAGATGCCCACAGGAGGGAGAGATGGAGCGGCAGCTGTAAAGCTATCACACTGCTCCCTACAGAAGTCCTTTAAATCTAAGGGACAGTTGGCAAAAATCTTTTCCCAAACTGTACATTTTTTTTTCACTCTGTTGGTAATTCTTTTGATGTTCAAAAACTTAATAAGATGAGATCACAATTGTTGATTCTTTGAAGTACTTCGCATGCAGTTTGGGTTTTGTTCATAAACTTTCTGCCTAACCCTATGTCTTCAAGATTTCTACCTACTTTGTCTTCCAGTAGATTTAGTGTTTCTGTCTTACTGTTTACAAATTTGATTCATTTTGCCGTTAGCTTAGTGCATGGTGATAGGCATGGATGTAGCTTAAGTCTTCCGCATATAGAAAGCCAGTTTTTTTTAACACCACTTATTAAAGAGGCTGTCTTTCTTCCAGTGAACATGTTTAGTCCCTTTGTCAAAGATAAGGTGGCTGAGTGTGTTTGTAGTTGTAGTTGTATCTTCTAATCTATTCCATTGATCTTCAGGTCTCTTTTTTTTCTAGTACCATGCTGATTTTACTCCAGAAGCTTTGTAGTATAACTTCAAGTCAGGGATTGTGATGCCTCTTGCCTTGCCTTTGTTGCTTAGAATTGCCTTTACTATTCTAGGTCTCTTCTGGTTCCAGATGAATTTTAGGAATGTTTTCTCTAGATCTATGAGGTCTGCTAATGGTATTTTGATCAGTATTGAATTAAATCTGTATAACAGTTTTGGGAGTATGGCCATTTTCACAATGTTGGTTCTTATCCATGAGCAAGGTTTATCTTTCCATTTTCTGAATTCCTCTTGGACTTCTTTTTTCAGAGTACTGTAATTTCCAATATATAAATCTTTTACTTCCTTTGTTAGATCTATTCTTGAGTGTTTCATTTTTTTGGATGTCATTGTGAAGGATGTGGTTTCCCTAATTTCTCTCTCAGTGAGTTGTTTGTGTACAGGAATGCTATTGACTTTCGAGTGTTGGCTTTGTACCCAGCCACACTGTTGAATTTGTTTATTAAGTCTAGAAGTCTCTTCATAGAGTTTTTGGGGTCTTGTATGTGGAGTATCATGTCATCTGTGAATAATAATAATTAAACTTCTTCATTTCCTATCCTTATACCACTTATTTCTCTCTCTTATCTAATTGTTCTGGCTAATGTTTCCAGAGTAATGTTGAATAAGAGTGGTGATAGTGGACATTCTTGTCTTGCTCATGCTTTTAAAGTAAAAGCTTTCAGTTTTTGTCCCTTTAGTATGATGTTGGCTATTGGTTTGTCACAGATATGGTTTTTATCAGATTGAGGTAAAGACCATCTATTCTGGTTTTCTGTAGGGTTTTTACCATGAGTGAGTGTTGAACTTTATCAAAAGTTTTTTCGGCATCTATTGAGATGATCATGTGATTTTTGTCTTTGACTCTGTTGACATGGTGTATTACATTTATTGATTTGTATATGTTAAATCATCCTGCATTCTTGGGATGAATCCCATTTGATCATGATATACAATCTTCTTGATGATTTGTTGTATTCTGTTTGTGAATATTTTATTGAGGATTTTTGCATTATGTTCATTAGGGAGATTGGCCTGTAGTTCTCTTTTTTGTTTGGGTCTTACTATTTATGAGTTAGGGAGAATTGCTTCCCTTCAAATTTCATTAAAGAGTTTAAAGAGTATTGGCATTAAATTTTCTCTAAATTTCTTGTAGAATTCAGCTGTGAATCCATCAAGACCTGGGCTTTTCTTTGTTGGTAAATTTTTAATCACATTTTCAATTTCAGTTACTGATATTTGTTTATTCAGAATTTTTGTATTTTCTTGATACAGCTTCAGTAAATCATATGTTTCCAGGTATCTGTCCATTTCTTCTGTGTTTTGCATCCTATGAGCATAGCTTTTCAAAGTAACTATTGGTGATCTTCTGAATTTCCACAGGATGTAGTGATTTCACCTTTTTTTGTTTCTAATTGTGTGAATTTGAGTTTTTTCTTTACTCTTTTTGATAAGGTTGGCTAGAGGTTTATCAATTTTACTTATCCTTTCAAAGAACCAACTCTTTGATTCATTAATTCTTTGTTTTGTTTTCTTAGTCTTAAATGCATTAATTTCTGTTCTGTTCTATTCTTTATAATTTCTTCCCTTCTTTGGGTTTGGGCTTGGCCTGCTCTTCTTTTTCTAGAAGCTTGAGGTTCAGCATAGGTTGTTTATTTGTGTTCATTCCATTTTCCTGATGTAAGAATACAGTGCTATAAATTTTCCTCTGGGGACTGTTTTCATTGTGTCCCATGGCTCCTGGCAAGTTGTATTTACATTTTCCTTCAATTGTGTATATTGCATAATTTGTTCTTTAATTTCTTCTGTGACCCATTGGTTGTTAAAGACAGTGTTATTTGATTTCCTTTTATGGAGTTTTTGTGGTTTCTTTTGTCATTAATTTCCAATTTTATTGCGCTATGATCAGATAATATGCATGGAATAATTTCAATTCCTTTTCATTTACTTAATCATGTTCTATGGGCTAGTAAATGGTCTATTTTAGAGAATGTATCATATGCAGCTGAGAAGAATGTGTAGTCTAATGATGTTGGGTGGAATAACCATTAATATCTACTAAGTCCATTTATTCACAGGTTTATTTCAGCTCTGATATTTCTTTGCTTATTTTTTGTCTAGTTGATTTTTTTCTGTTTGTAGCAACAGAGTGTTGAGTTTCCCCATTATAACTGTTATTTTTCATGACTATTAAGATTTGTCTTATATAGTTGGGTGGTCCTATATTTGGTGCACACATATTTATATTGTTAGTTCTTCTTCTTGAAGTTTTTCTTTACAAGTATATAGTTACTTTCTTAATCTCTTTTGATCATTCTTGGTCTGATGTTCACATTATCTGCAAACACAATAGCTACCCTGCTTTTTTCTGGGTTCTTATTTCATGGAGTATTGTTTTCCATCCTTTGACTTTCATGAATTTCCTTTTGAGTTAAATATATTCCTTGTATACAGCACACTGTTGGATCTTGTTTCTTGATCAATTTGCCAGTCTGTTTCTTTTGATTGGTAAATCAAGGCTACTTATAACTAATATAACTAATATATATTGACTTATCTTTGTCATATTATCTTTCTGTTGTTGCTTCCTGTTGTTGGATGGTGTGTTTTCTCTCTGTTTATTTGCTTGCTCTGATATTTCTGTTGTTGTTATTCTTGGAATTGTGGTTATTTTTTTCTCTTTCTGGAGTATCTTTCAGTACTCTTTGTAGGATTGATTTGGTGGTCATGAATTTCTTCAGTTGTTCTTTGTCATAAAAGTATCTTGTTTCTCCATTAATTTTGAAAGATAGTTTTGCAGAGTACATCAATCTAGGTTGGAAGCTATTTTCTTTCAGGACTTGAAATACTTCACTCTAAGTTCTTCTTGACTTGAAGGTTTTTGTTGAAACACTGTCATGATTCTAATGCACTTTCCTTCATAGGCAATCTGTTTTTGACAGCTTTTAATACTCTTCTTGTGCTGAATTTCTGGGATCTTGATAATTATATGTCTTGGTGTAGTTTGATTTTGTTTATTGCTAATTGGAATTCTATGTGACTCACTTATCTGTATGTCAGATTTTTTTCCCCCATGCTTGGGAAATTTTCTGCTATTACTTCTGCAAATAGTATTTTTATATCATTTGACTCTTGTTTTTTTGTTGCCACCTATCAAGCTTGTGTTTTTCTTTGCATCATTTTCAGCTGTTGAATTGTTGCTCCCTGGTTCCTTGTTATTTTTTTAAGAGATCTTTCTTTTCATGATCAATAGTTTCAATCCTGTCTTCAAGATCTGAGAGTGTATCTTCAGTTTCCTTCAAGTAGTTTTGCCAGCTTTCAATGGAATTTTTAATTTCCTGAGTATTTCTTTGAATCTGTTTCAAGCATTTAAATTCTTTCCTATATTGTTCATTCAAGATTTCCATGATTTCCCTATGTTCCTCTATTTTTTTAATCCATGTTTTCTTTAGATATGCTCAACAATTCTTTATAATTGCTGTCATTTCTTTTTTTAACCTGTGATATTATTTCTGATCTGATTTCCTTTACAGCCTCATGGAGTTGTTCCTTTGCTTCAGTTTCTGTCATTTTAGAAATTTAGGTGTGCGACTCTCAAATTCTTCCATGTCAATGTTTTCTGGGCTTGTTCTGAGTGAGCTGGAGGTCTGAGATTGCATTTTGCTCCTTTGTTTTGTCATTTTTCTAGGTTCTTCCAGATGAGCTGATTGAGTCCAAGGTGTTTCCCATGCTGATTGACTGTTCCATGGTGTGGAAGAGTGGACCAGGCACCTGGGTTCCTCTGAACTGAAGTTCCTGGGATGACAGAAAAATGATGGGTGGGGCTTGTGCCCTCCTTCAGCTCACTGAGTATCTCCCTGAAGGCAGAAGGTTTCTGGGCAGGCTCTTCTGAACGGGCACATCTCCCTGGGTTGCTCCACCAATGTTGCCTGGTCACTGCATAGGGCTGGGTGGGGCCTGACTCCTCCAAAACCCACACAACTGGCTGCAGTGCTCACCTAATAGATGGTGCAAGGTACTGTGCTAGGCTGGGTGGGGCTTGGCTCTTCCTGGACCTTTGCGGCTGGCTGGGATGCTCCCTCAGTGGATGGTGCCAGGGCACTTCACTGGGCTGGGTGGGAATTGGTACCTCCAGGACTCACACAGCTGTCTGGGGGACTCCCCTGATTGATGGTGCTGGGGCATTGTGCTGGGCTGGGTGGGAGGAAATGGTTACACTTGAAAAGGAAATATCTCAAAGCAATCAGCTCAATTTTCACTGTCAGAAAGTAGAAAAAAGAAGAAATTAAATCCACAGTAAGCAGAGGAAAGTAAATAATAAAGATCAGACCAACAGTAATGAAATAGAAAATAAAAACAACAGAAAAAAATCAATAAAATCAAAGTCTGATTTTTGAAAAGATCAATAAAATTGGCATAATTCTAGATAGGCTGAGCAGGGAAAAAAGGGACACAAGACATCAATTTCAGGAATGAGAAAAATACACTGTATTTAAGATAAAATATTGCTCAGACTTCACCATGATTAAAAGTGTTTGTTTTTTGACTCTATTAAAATAATGAAAGACAAGTGCTGAGCACATAAAAATATTTGCAATACACATATGTGGCAAAGGACTTGTATCTGAATTATATAAAGGACCCATCACTCAATAATAAGATGATATACAACCCAAAGAAAATAAGCATAAAAATTCGGTAGGTAAATCTTTCACCAAATCACATAAACAAATGGGCAATAAGTACATGAAAAGGTATTCAATGTCTTTAATCAATAAAGAAATGCACATAAAAGCATATCTAATACAATGGTTAAAATCAAATAAAACAAAAACTAGCTATGTGAGTGTTGGTGAGAAGGTGGAGGAACTAGAACTTTAATTTTATGCTGGCAGAACACTGAAAAGGTACAAACACTTAGGGAATCAATGTGGCAGTTTATTAAAATGTTAAACATAAGCCCAGTGCAATGGTGTATGCCTGTAATCTAAGTTATTTACAAGGCCAGCGTAAGAGATTCATAAGTTCCAGCCCAGCCTGGGCAATTTAGCAAGACCCTATCTCTAAGTAGGTAAACAGAGTCCTTGCATGGGCTGTGTCAGCCCCTATGTTCAGAACCCAGTACTAAAAAAGAGATAAAAATAATTATGCATACACATAAACCTACAATCTACCCATTTCACTTTTAGATGTCTATCCAAGAGAAATAAGAACCTATTCCTACAAGATTTATACATGAATATTTATAGCATATTTATACATCAAGGTAAAATTTGAAATAATCCAAATGTCCCTGCACAGATAAACAAATGTGTGATTTTCTGGCACAGTGGAGTACTACACAGCCACAGAAATGACCAGCTGCTGAAATCCAAGAGCATCATGGGTGAATCTCAAAAAGCTGAGTCGGAGAAGCCAGACTGAAAGACCACTAACCACAGCGGCACCAGGAGTGCTAAATTCTATAAAAAGAAAGGCAAGATTGATCTACGTGCCAGGGTAGACAAGGAACTGCATGGGACCCAGAGCAGGGCAGGTTTGCCACAAATGAACATAGGCAATATCTCATTCACTTTTTCATTACTGGGACAAAATTTCTGATAGACACAAGTTAGAGGAGGAAATGTGTATATTAGCTCATGTTTGGAGAGGATTCAGTCCATAGTTGCTGGGCTCCAAGGCCAGGAAGCATGGCAGAAGGGCACGACAGAAGAGAAAATAATTCATGGCACAAGTCAGCAGCCTTCTTTCTGCTTTCCTTTTCATTCCATCCAAGATACAAACCTTTTGGATGATGCCACCCACATCCAGAGTAGCCCTCCGTATTGTCCATACCCTGAATCATGCTAAAACTACCAGTGGATTAATCCGGTCATCACATCTTTAATCCAGTATCACATGACCAAGCCACTCCCCAAAACTCCACCTATGAGGGCATGAGGCTTTGGGGGCAACATCTGTAACAGGCAAACTTTGAGGCTGAAGTAAATTTCTACATTTTCATTGTAGGGTTAAACTGGTATATGATTTATCAGCACTCATCAAAGTGTACTCTCAAACTGTGCATTTTTGTGAGTAAATTGTACCTCAGTGAAGTCGATTAGTAAGTATGTATTTGCTATGAGCCAATTCTTCAAAGCAGGAAGTTTCCTCTGCCTCAGCCCCTCACCTTCCTTCCCAATGGCCATAGCCTCATTCTCTGCCTGCCCTGACGTAGACTGTTTCTCCACTGCCATTTTGCCCTTTCTTATAACCAGTCAAATATGGACTGAAACCTTTACAAACTGTGAGCTGAAATACACCTTTCTTCCTTTAACTTGTAAGTACCACATATTTTGTTCCAGTAACAAATTCTCTTCTGGTAGAGAGGGCAACTCTGAATCCCCTGGGCTCTGGGCATCTTGTTTTGATATCAGCCTCAAGAACTGGATGTGCAGTATCCTGGCTGCCAACAAGGGCCCTCACACAGAGAAGTTCTACACCCTGCACTCTATATTCACCATTCAGCTTTCAGAGCCAAGAAAAAAGCAGCCACCCTCTCCACCTTAGCCTTTTCACAGAATCCTGGCAATAGCCAGCAGATTCAACTCTCAGGAACTGTCCTTTGTTTCAGTGAATGGTAATTACCCCACTGTTTCTTTTTAAATTGCACAATGCCAGTGCTCATTCTGCTTCCTAATTTGTCTTTGCATTCAGCTTTCAACTGGTTCTAGTTAAATGTCCATTTTGTTTATTGAATATAATTTGGCTAAGTAGTTAAAATATATTTTGATGAAAAATAGACTGTAAAGTTGGATATGCATTGTTGGATGGCAATATAGCATTGTCTATCCATAGTTTTTAAAACCCAAAAAACCTTTTATGAATTGTAAAGCTTAATGAGCTTTAGCTAAGTGAGTGTAGCTCAAGGTGATTCACAGATGCTGGCAAAGCGAAGAGAAGTACACAGAGAGGGTTTGTGTGTAGCTCAGTGCCCAAAAATGTGATTTCTTCTGTCTTGGTTTTAAGAGTTGTCTTGTCAGGTTTTTGACAGTTTCCCTCCTAAGGGGCTTGGCCATTCCTCCCAAAGGTCTCAATTATACTGACTAGTCTCACTCTCTGTCCTTCTTAGGATGGCACAGGACACACCCTGGGACATGTGTCTTCATGAGCTGAGACACTAATGCATACTCCAGTTGGAGAGGCACAGACCCACTTCTTCCATCACCCTAAGATGGTAGAACAGGGTCTTCTTATGTCCCTGATGAAAAAAAGGAGACCACGACCACTGATGTTTAAACATACTTTTACTACAATTACCAATGAACACCCTATTGATTGACTATCCGTGTAATCCACTCTAAGAGTGAGTTTCAAGAATTTGTATTTAACATGTTAAAGTTCCCCTATTCAGCAACTGTTCTCACCAGTGGTAATTTCTTTAGGCAGCTTAAGATGTGTTGCATGTAGCCAGCTATACAAAAAATAAAAGAGGCATTCATGGCAGGCAACTTCAATTCCCCAAAGAAACCACACCAATGAATTCTCAAATAATTATCTTCACAAAGAAGGATCCTGATTTCAGTAGTCTAACTTCACATGTATACAAACGTCTTTGTGAGTAAAATAGGGCATTTAAAGGCTCCAAGGACTACGAAGGTAATGAGGAAATTTCTGTAAACCAGGATCCACAGACAGACCTCATGCCATAAGCACCACCCTTCCTTTCCCTGGGGCTCACAGGCCAGACGACCCTCCCCAGAGAGGGGCAGGTAACCACGTGACACCCTCCTTCTCCATGGCATCTGCCAACCTCAGCCCAGTGTCAAGTGGCCTCTGGCCTGCAGCTTTACCCATGGCTCAGCCCTCACCTCTGTTCTGCTGTAAGGACATATACCATTGCACTCAGTCTTCCTAACCACAGCAACATGGTGTCCTTGAACCCCAGTAGCTTCCCAGAAAATGGCATTAGGCTTGTGACTGGGTATCCAGTCCATCCCCAGGCCCTTGGGGATCCACCCTGTCACAGGCCCTTAGCGGGTGAATTTTTAGCTGTACTTCCCGGTGCTCCTCACAGTGACACGCTGAGCCCACATCACTTGGTGGACTCCTGAGTGTGTGAAACAGGACCCCATTACTCCCACTGAAGGGCCTGGTGTTAAGGGTCATGCTAGCTGGGCCCCTAGTGAGCTCTCTGCATCTGTGGTTGCATCACATCCTTCCACCAGAGGCATCCACAGCCATCTGTGTGGCAGCCCGCCCAGGCCCTTACAGCTCCCTGTCCACGCATGCCTGGCTCTGCTTGCCTGGTAACCTGGCACAGCCCCCTTCACCAGCCCAGCCCCCAGTCCCTGGGCTCAGAGAAATCAGGTCACATGTAGGGAAGCTGAGGTTTTGAGATCTCTGGGCTTGCCCATGTAAGACACTGGGATAGGTCAGTCTTACCTTGGGGACAGCAAAGCCAGTCACAATGGAAGGCAGCTTTCCTTACCTATCATCACTGGGTGCTGGAACCACACAGGTAAGATCTCCCTGAGTCATGCTGACGACAATCCTGGAAGGCCCTTGTTTGCTCTCTATACTCCCACTGGGGATCCTCCTTCCCCAGTTCCCCTGAGTCCCCACCTCAGGGCCTCTAGGCACCTCAGCTACCAAAGGACTCATGACATCAGCCCTGGATTCCAGATTCTGTGCTAAAAGGATGTGTCCTCAGCCACAACCCAGGAAAGCATTGTAATGAAGCCTGATTCCTTCATTCTGGGGAGGAGAGAAAGACAAGAAAAAAGTCCTCCCAGTTCAGAAAACAGAGGAAGAAGCACACAGAAATAATCTCACAGACTGGGCCCTGCTTTCCAAGTGCGAGTGAAGGCCATTGGCCCAATCCAAAGGGACCAGATCTGTAGAACTGGTCCTGTTCAGGGGACTTCTAGCTAAAGGATGAGCCCCTCCTCTCAGGATGCCTGGAAGTGCTCAGAGCAGACATTTTATTTTGAGCTTCTTACCTGTTCGCTACAGTGATGACATTTGATTTTAATTTTAATAACTATACAAGTCATTTATTTTGTAAATCCAAAACCACTCAAGCTCAGGATGCTTTTAATTAAAAAGAAGCAGCATCCTTGATCTACCTCATAATTTAGCACAGCCAAGAACACTTTCAAATGGTGTGAGTTTTCACATCAAAGGACAGTTTTAAAAAACAGGCACCACAAGCTGCCGCAGTGCTGAGCAGTAAAGGTAAGATAACACGTGAATAAAGACAGGTTGGTAGCAAGTGCATGAACTGAGTTTCACATAGACACCTGAGTGCATGCAGTTACCCTGACTAGAAGAGAAGAGAACTCAGCCAATCGGCAAACAGCCGTCCTGTGATCAAACAGCTCCTCTCTCCAGCGTGCGCCAATGGAGCCCAGTGCAGGTGTTCAGAGTAAACCTGGTACAGAGCAAATCTGGTTCAGAGCAGCAGGATCCTACAGCAGCCAGGGCCGGTGAATCCACACAATGTGTTCCTCTCATGCAGAATGCTGTCCCTGAGATAAGAGGATGGGGCCCTGACACACTCCTCACACAGCAATGTACCCTGAAAACATTCTCAGTGGAATCAGCCAGCCACACGGAGCCTCACATTATATGAGTCAATGTAAATCAAATAGTCCTAACAAGGAAGTCCAGAAAGACAGCAAACAGATTAGTGTCAGGGGCTGGGGAGCAGGGCAGGGGGGTAACAGCCGATAGGTGGAGATTTCTTTACTGGGTGATGGGTCATTCTGGAGTTAGGTGGTGGTAACCACTGCACATGTATTAGATGCCTCAAGTTACACATTTTAAAAGTGGATAAAATGATGAATTTTACCTGAATAAAAAAGAAAGGGGGTGACAATGCCCCCTTTCCCTGCCAGTCTGCTTCAAAGCCACCTCACATCACTATTGGGCAAAATGACCCAGTGGATAGACATCAGCAGGGGCCTATGGCTCCATGGAGCCCACACCTCAGAGGTTGGGAGGTCCAGGAAGAGGACGGGGGAACCAAGGATGGTCACATACTTCCCTTTGCTGAGAAGTCAAAGGCTTGCTTGAAGTCAAGTAGACAGTAAAATCATCACTCTGAAGGGCTTAGCTTTCCTGTTCTCAATCTCAGACTCCTTCCCCAGGTCTTACCTAGATGCAGTTTCACCACATCCATCAAGGAACCACAGGAAGGAAAAGAAGAATAAATGCTGGTACAGTTCAGGGCGGGAAGGCCAGGTCCTCAGAGTCGCACCGTGGTTGGAAGGTCTGTTTGTACAGATTTGCTTCTGTGCGACATCACATGTCAGCTGAGGAGGGAAGTATGGCTTTTGTAGGGACTTCATATTGGTTCTCATCACTTAAAAATAAGAGACTAAGAGTAAGGAAGTGACAGTGCTTCACAGCTGACATTTGGAGCTTGAGAGAATACCAGAGGCCAAGCCAAAACTCTCCTTCCTATGAAATTCTAGAAATTTCTATCCTCCTCCAGCCAACATTCCTTTGTTTAAGGAGAAGTTATGTTAGCGCAAGTCAGACCTCAGTTTTAAAGGGCTAGATGTATTAAGGTCAAGTGTCACGGGGACCACTATAGGAGGGAAGACATAAGGAGCTGTTAGCAAAGTCCTGCTGATTTATAGACCTAGAGCCTGGAGATGGAAAAGTCTGAGTCAGAGTGTGGGGTCTCCAGGGTTCCCAGTTTATAAGGAGGTCTAAGCAGGGGTGCCTAAGAAAGCCTCAGCCAAAGATACCCAACAGGAGGCCTTGGAGCAGCAGCTCAGGGCAGGCATGTACACAGGAGCCCTGGATGGTCTGTAAGCTCACTGCAGCTTCCTTTGTGACCTGCCAGGTGCAACCTTTCGCTGAGCCTAAAAACTCACTCAGGACTGTGGTCAGAAGCTGGACTCCTCCCTTGCTGGCCTTCCCAGAGGCAAAGCCACATCATCTTTCTATGAAGGAAAAGAAAGAAGCCCAGAGAGAGGAATGCATGGGCCTTCCAGGAAGGCACTGCCAAGTCTTTCAGTATTATGACAATGCAGGAAGAATTCTCTAATATTTTGCTGCACAAAGGAAATGCCAGTCTTTTGTGAAGCCAGATGTAATGATATGATTAATGTGTCATATATTAGTCCCAGACAGTACAACTGCAGGCTCAAACCCTCTCAGTATGAGTACCCAAAATCATTTCCCCATAATTTAGGAAACCCAAATATTTTGTGACAGGGATATTTAGAACCAAAAATGAACACGGCACCTGAATTCTGAAGATGAATAAAACCATGATACCATGATTAAGATCAGCATGACCTGGTGAGAGAAAGGGGCATCAGAGTCTTTTCACAGATCCATCTGGCCTCCTGTCTGCCAGGTGCTCCTCTGGTCTGTCTTCTTATGAAGGGTCCCACCTCCTTGTAATCTGACTCAGCTACAGTTTTTTCTCTGCTCTAAATTCCAGAGGCTAGAGATCTGAGTTGCACAGGGATGGTATCTTAGCCAAGGCAGCAACCCTGGGCCAGATGGAGTCTCTCTGGGCTATTTGAAGAGGTGGTCACAGCACTTGCTTCTTGGTGCTGGTTTATGGTCTTGGAGGAGCCCAAAACCTCCTGCTGCCCAGAAGACTGACTGCTGGAAGGAGCCAGTGCTACCACAGAGCCAAGAAGGCCCTGTTATTATGCATCACCTTGCTCCCCCAGTGAGGCTGGGGTTCCCAGACTTCCAGGAGCATAAGATACACACCACTACCATGCCCAATCTATGGGGAAGTCTTCTGCTGTACAAACCTAGCTTAACAGTAATCCCATCACTGGCTGCAAGTTATTTTTTTGTCAGAACTAGGAAAAATGTAGTTGGCACCACAACTGTAAGATGTCAGGATAGAACTCTTAAGTGGGAGAACTGAAGCTGAAGAGGATCCTGGGACAGAAAAAGCGGAAGAAAGACACAAATGACAGATCTGAAGAGGCATGGGCATCCACGTCACAGCCACCATGTTCCTAAAAACTAAAACATTTTTCTTTTTTAACTATGTAGGCAGGAACTTCATAATGTGGTAGCCAATGACAGGTGAAATTCAACAAAACAAATAGTGACATGGTAAAATGTAAGGCAGCCAGAGGGACAAAGTTGATGAGGGTAGGCATCCAGTCACTTGGTCTAGATCCCAGGAGCTACACTGACCAGATAGGGAAACTATTTGCTGCCTGTGCAATAAAGGCACCCAGGAGGTGGTGACAGGAGGACCTGGGAGGTTCAATCAGTGTTCATCTGTGAAGAGAAACCAGGGTAACATTAAGATCTGACATGCTTAACTGGATGTGGCCTTTCCACCATCCAAGAGGGACAAGCTGCAGATTTTTCTTTCCCTGTCTACATCCTTGATGTGCCGGTGCCACTGTGACAACATTTGACTCTGATCTGGTTGGAAAATTGTGGCAGAGGGGAAGCTGTGAGTTCCACCCAGATTCTCCTACAATGTCCACATGGAAAGACACCAATACCTGTGGGAATGAAGGGCTGTCACTCCCATGTTGGCAGTTGATTGCTTGGGTAAAGAGGCCACTGTGCATCAGCCAGCATCTGCAACCATGAGCTTACTGCAAACTCAGAGCCTCAGTGAGCTGGTCCAGCCGGGTCAGAAAGTGTCAGCCTGTCAGAAAATCATAAGTGGACCCATAGTTACAGTGGAGTGGCTGGGGTCATATATAATTGATATAGTCCCTGCTAAGTTTTCTTAGATATCACTAATACAAGTTGTGAAAAGCAGTCTTCCTTATGAGAGAAAGCATATTCTAAACCAATATCTTAAAACACTGAAGAAAGAATGTACAGATTCCTGCCTTTCATTTCTTTTCAGCAATTCTTTACTTTACACGAAGATGCTAAGGATTCTACCCTTTAGCACCACATACTCCGGGCGCTTGCTACTTACTCTTCACTCCTTACCATCTGTGTCATTAAGACAGTCAGAGTGGAAAACTTCAATGGCCCCACTCTTTGTGTCATAAAAATGGGGATCCACCTTGGGCTCCAGGTTGGACAGGTGTGCCCGGCCCCCAGGTCCAAGACAGGAGCCAGGGCCATGCCCATTATCATGGTGGAGGATGGCTCATGCCAAGACAAGAGGCAGCAGAGAGGCCCAAGGAGGCCCAGACCATAAAAGGGGTGGCAGGACGAGTTACCATCACCGTGCCACTGTATCACCATGGTAACATGCAATCTTACAGCTCCTGCCCCCCCGTCAGGGTTGTGGGCTTCCTAGCTGTCAGCTCCTAACTCATTGCTCTGCCCAGATTCTAAAGCTGCCCCACAGCAAAGCAGTGTCAGAAGGACTGTTGACCAGCCTGGCCTGGTGGGTGGGTATGTCAAGAGCAAATGTTCCTTTGGGGAGCCTCAGCTGTAAGAAATCAAACCAATCCCCAAAATGGAGTAGTGGCCTTAGTAAGATATGGATGGGGTGTAGTTTCCCACCTTCACAGTGAGACCCACAGCTCAGGAGGAAACATGAGAGCAATCGAGGCACAAGAATCAGGATGAAGATAGCGGCCCAGGTCAGGTATGGCTGAGGGTTATGTCCCAGATGTGACAGCAGGTATAAAAATCTACACACACATTAAAACCCGCAGAACCATATACCAAAGACAACAGTCGATTTTATTCTATGATAACAGAAAGACATATTAAGGTTTTTAAAAGGCCCAGGACCACAAGAAACCCCCAGAACTGTGACAGGCTCATGGGGGTGCTCTCAGGGTGCTCAAACTGAACTCAAAATCAGGAGGGAGAGTGGCAAGTCAAGAGGGCTCATCCAAAGGAAATGTCCCATGACAAATGTCAGGACCTTGGGAAGAAAACTGACTGGACACTAGCAAGGATATGGGCAAGCATGTGGTCACTGCAAGGAGTCCCACACGCCACTCCCAGGGGGCCCTGTTGATACAAAGTGAGAAGTGGACAGAACCCTAAGACAGCTGTCTCAGCAAACAGCAAGGACACATAGTCACCACTCTCTCAGTGACCCAAGGACCCTGCCCCAGGCATTCTCTCCCTGGGTGCCACTCCCACATCTTACAAGGGATGGTCCTTGTGACCAAGGACAAAGGACCAAAAGAGGAAAGTGAAGAGAAAAACAAGCTAGTATCAACACATTCTAGCCACCCTGTGCCCGGCCTCAGACCCAAGAACCCTATGTGCCACCAGTTCTGGCCTCTTTCAGGAGCACAAGGTGAGCGCTGAGCCCCAGGCATGCATCCAGCCCTAGGAGGCAGAGGCCTGGGTGTGAAGACAGCCATCCTATACTCTCAGCCTTATTGGACATCCCTCAGTTCTCCCATATCTCCCGAGGTCCTCTGGCTTCTCCTCTGATTTGATCTGCATTCTGAAAAGGCCCAAATAGAGTAATCTCAAGTCTCAAACCATAGCTTGACTTGGGCCACCATGGTCCAAGGGCACTTTTGGACCTTTGAAGAACTTCTGTTGGTTCACACTTTGACTGATGGTCGTCACTTCTGAAATGTTTAGCTACACTCTGGCCTCCCAGCTGCAGATTCAGCAGAAGAGGAGGGGGAATTCTAACATCCACAAAGGAAGTCCTTGCAGAAACGTGAGACAGCACGTGTCCTCAGGTCAGTCCTGCCAGCAGCAACAGCTTTATCCAACGTCACCGAGAATGTTCTGCCCTAGATCTGCTCCTCCTTAGGGCCCTGGCAGAGCGCCCTCCAGGAGCTTCTCCTCCCTGAGGCCTCAGTTCTCTCAGACTACGTGAACCCTAGAAGGAACTGATACCTCCCATCAACCTGCATAGTAGCTAAGGGGTCAGGATGATTCGAGATGATCTGATGGAAGTGGCGCTGGGGAACTTTGCAGGACAAACAGCTCATCTTGATCACTAGGTCTGGGACAGGCCTACAGTCACAAATACAAGTCAAGAGCATGAGTAGAATATAACTGCTCCTAAGAAAATAAGGCAACAGGAGGACCCAGAAGTAGTTGCTGCTGTCCAGGATCCAAATCAGCCTAAAGGTCAGTTAGTTTTCCAGCAGTCTCAATGTTTGTTGGGACCCGGACTGACCAGGTGAAAGGTGAGTTCCTGCAAGGAGGCTGGTGCACATCAGAAGCATTCACACAGAGCTGGAGGCTCCATACAGCCTGTGAACACAGCACTGCAGGCAGAGACTCACCGGTCTGCATGTATTTTGTTGCTGGCTACTTTGGCACCACAGTGTGGGATGGGGTGATTGTATCCAGATCTTACGGCCTAGGAAGCCTAAAGTATTTTTCATCAAGCCCTTCACAGAGCACATTTGCATAGCTCTACTAGGAGGTAGAACCATGAATGGCACTTTTGCTTAAAGAGTGACAGGTGGAGATTCCAAAACAAATGTGGTCCCCAAATCCTTATGTATCCATTAAAGTAATCACATAAATATGCTCTCTTAATTATGTGACTGTCACTCCATCCTCTACATTTGCAGCCTCAAAGTGGTTCATCTGTTTTTCTCACAGGAAGGCAGCCTGTGAATTGCTCGCATGGGGTTTGCTTCCAGGCTGGTGATTAGGGAGCAGCACCATACAGCCGCCTGTGTTCAGAAGCTTGGTTCACAGCCCAGCCACCTTTCAGTCCCGCCAGACCCCAGCCAGACAACACTACCAAAAATGCAGAAAGTAGCGTAAGGACACCTCCCTCCCATCTCCTGGCATCCATTGCAATAAAATACAAGAGAACGGTAACAATCTCTCAAAGATTAGGAAAGAATATAACATATGAGTGCATGGTCATGGTTTTTTATTTTTTTTTTAAAGCGAACAGAAAAAAGAGTAGAAATGATTCAGAATTTCAAAAAATAACATTAAGAAATCATCACTAGTTGATATATTACATATTGTTCTCTTAGAAATAGTTGTTCAGGTTATAAAATCAAAGCATAAAAGCTGAGCAATCAAAAAATGACAGCACAAACTATTCTGTACATACAGTTATATTCTATACAAACAGTTATATATGTACACATACAAGTTGTTCTTTCCTTTCGAGCACTTTCTTTCCCTTTCATTGCTACAATATCTATTATACATTTTGGGTCTTATTATACATTATACATTTTGGGTCTTATTACTCTTTCAGTTTTTTATTATTAGTATTTATTTTTTACACTAGAGAGACAATATGATATTTACCAATGTGAGTCTGATTTATTTCACTTATGAAGATAGTCTCAAGTTGCCTTCATTTACCTATAAAGTCCAAGATCAACCATGGTCCTCACCACCTGGAGGGGCAGAACTGCTGCCACTACCTCATTGGAAGAGGCATGTGACCCTCTTGGTCGTGCTTTCCAAAGGCAGCTTGGTCCTTCAGCACTGCTGTGTTACAAGCTGGCAGCCAGCCTGCATGTGGGCACCACCAGTATTCTACCATCACTGTCACCAGCTTCGTCACCTCTGCCACCAACACCGTTGCCATCATCACATTGCCATCACCACCTCCACCTCCTGTGAGGCTCAGACAGATGCCACAAGGGCAAAGGCCCCAGGGGCTGATACAGGAGGTGCCTATACCTGCCAGCCCCCTGATATTTGTCTATGGGCTAACTGCTCTTGGGTCAGGTACGGCTCTGTCCATGGGAGAATTCTTCATTAATCTCCTAGGAGGCTGAGACATGGACTAAGGTACCAGGCTGTACCTGGGGGCCACACCTGGCTTTTATATCTCCTGTCACAATGCAAGATGAGAACATCAGTCATTTAAAATCCAGGCAGCAGGAGCTACTGCAGCAAATCACTATCTCATGCTGCAAGACCTAAGAGCAGCTCGAAAGACGGCCTGCTTCCTCCTTTATTTCCCCAGCAAGTCCGGTGTTTTGCTTTATTTCACTGTCTCTGTTTGCACATAGGGCATCTGTTCCCACCCCGCAATTAGTGGGAGAGAGAGTGGGATGGGCCTCTGCTGGGAGTGAACAGCACATGCCTTATAGACAGCACCGAGGGAGCTGTGGTCTCTGAGCCAACATCTAGCACACAGGGATTCGGTCCAAAAAGGCCGTTTCTTGCTGCCCTTTCCCTCCTCTCCTTCCTCTCCATTCTCTTCTCCTCTCTTGTTTTCTTTCCCCTTCCTTCTCCTCTCTCTCCTCTCTTGTCTGTATGGTGTCACCTACAGGGACCTTCTTAGAGAGCTGGGATAGGTGGTCTGTGCGGGCTGGGGATGTCTCAGAAGCAGCCCAGCATGCTATAGGGGCAGATGCAAAACTCACTGTCTGCCACTGTGTGTCTCAAACCCACTGATGGTTTATCTGTAGCTGCCCCCACCTGGACCATACATTCTTTTAGAGCACCTGGATACAGGGACCTTGACACAAACACTGGGGCTGTCCTGTCTTGCTAGCCGGCTCTCCTAAGTCCAACCATAGCTCTTCTCAGAGGTATGGCCACTGCCTCTATGCCCTAAGCTGCCTAGAACCCAGGGAATGCACATCTTCCAAACCTCCCCTGTTCGCTTAGAAACAAAGCTCCCATGGTGGTCACACCTTCGCATACTCACTCATTTATTGTCACTAAAGAATTTGTGTTGTCATTAAAGAATTCAAGACATGCCAGTCAGAGGATGGGACCCAACTGGACCTCAGAAATTGCCTGGAGAGCCATAGTCAAGTTCACAACAAACAGGAATCAGGACAGGCTCAGGCATTTTCTACAATAAACATAACTTTCAGTTTTAAGTGTCCAAGGGACACTGCTCTCCTCAGTCTAGTGCAGGACACACATCTCTGGATAGAATGCAGGAGACGACATTGTACAGGGTGGGTCAGGCCAAGTACAATATGTGGCCCTTTCAGTGCTGTCTCCTGGCAGACAGAGGCAGAGGAAGCCCATAGCTTCTCACCATGCACCAAGAGCCTTCTTGCCAGGGAAACATGGAGAAATTTCTAGGTCACTAAGAAATGCACTCAGGCTATTTTTACCTAACTCACTTATACTGCTATAGACAGGACAGAGGCTGTTTTTTCTCTTCCTGCTCCACCATTGCTGCCACTGACAAAATCTGCCTTCAAAACTCTAAGGGAAAGGTTCAATAAAAATCATCATAAAACTTTACTAAATCATATATTTATACATTTCCAAGTTCTCTCTTGTCAGAAGCTGACAGGCCCGCAGCCGGGTCCCTGGGGGCGGGCGGCGCCCGCGCGCCTTGCGTGGAGCTCGCCCAGGAACCAGGCTGCGGTTGCTGCTCGGTGTGCGCCCGGCTGGAGGGCGAGGCGTGCTGCGTCTATACCCCACGCTGCTCCCGGGGAATGCAACAACTCCACCTCAATTCACCTAACCCTATGTTTTTTCAGCAGGCAGCCTCCACGCGCGCAGCTGGACTCCGGCAGACAGGATGTTTCTTTTTCTGGCTTACAGAGAAAACTTTGTCAGGACATCTTCATCATAGGACAAGACCAGGAGTCTGTATCAGTTCATGTCCCCAGCACAGTATAATGGAGGCCCAGCCAGCAAGGAGACCTGACAGATGCCACCACCAACTTCTGTGGGCCTGTGTCTTACAGCAGGGGCCCTCACCAACACCTCACTGTACACCATACAAAGATCTGACCGCTGGTGACATTAGACACAGAATTGGTGAGGCCAGGATACTTACATATTTGATTTTCCTGCCCACTTTAGCTCAAGTGACGTAATGAGAAACAAGTCTAAACATTCCATGAATGTTTCCATGAATACTTCATTTAAATTTTCCACTTACTAATAATTCCTTTCTAGTGGCAGAGGCAGAATGTCAGGAAGTAAAGGTAGAAAGAATAATAAATGTTCAAAACAGACAGAAACTCATATTCTAGCCCAGCTGCTGGAATTGGAGAGCCTTTTCATTGACAAATAATTCTAGTTTGTTTTTTTTATAAGTCCAGTTCCTTTAGGCGGCACGCACCAGTCTAAATTAATGCTTATTTCCACTGAGGCCCTCTGTGAGGTCTGTCTGGGTCCTCACTGCAGAAACCTTCCAGACTCAGCAGCTTGAGTGCAATGCTCCCCAACACTTGGAAGAACTTTGTGCCCTGAAAATATTTTACCATTTTTGCTTCATATTTTGTCTTTGTTTCTATTTAATGTCTCTCTCTCTCTCTCTCTTTCTCTCTCTCTCTCTCTCTGAATAAAAACAAGCAATGAGCATGTTAAAGAAGTCTTTTGCCCAAGAAGTCTTTTACTGCAGTACAGGAACAACTCCAGCAAATGATTACCTGTGTGTTTCCATCTCTCTTGCAGCAGACTTCGGTAGGGGAGTATCTTGATTCATCATGAATACAAGTTTCTAAATAGGATGTGCATTCTTTCAGTGAAGTAGTGTCCATTTCCCACCAACAGGAAAGTGGCTGAATAAGCAGGAATTGGGATATGGCCATCCAGGGAACAGGGAAAATGCATATTTGCTTACAAACCCCAAGACCCATCCATGAAACAGGGACAGAGGCATATCCTCCTGGGGAGCTACCTGGGGTGCTGAATCAATGGCATCCTCCTGACAGCATCTGTCAGTAATGCTGACTCCAGCCCATGTCCCTGGAATTTTCCTGTTCTTTTCTCCGTCCCTGGTGGCCCATACTGTCTACCATGCAGCAAGGTTCAGATCAATGAGACTTAGCCCTGCTGATCCTGTTTCAGGGTCCTACTGCCCACTCCACACCACAGTGAGGACCCAGGACCAGCTAGCACTCTCCAGATAACAAAGATGGAAGCCCAGTGGTGACATGATTCCGTCCCATCCTAGACACTCTCACCTACATCCAAGTGACACTCCCAGCTGAAGAGCAGGTCACAGTTGAGCTCTCATATCCCCTGAATGCTGAGGGTCATGATTAGCCTTGCTGGATCCACCATCATTCTGATGTCTAGTTGTGTGATTGACTGTCTCCCAGGACCAGCCAGGTGCCATCTAAGTTCAGTAGCCTGCATCCTGGGCAATGTACCTTCCCCGTCTCCACTGAGGGGAAGGAAGGAGGTTGTGCGCCTGTGATTGGTCAGGAACACACGGTTGACCATAGCTGCCAGAGGTATTTTATGACAGCACAATCGAAGGTTTGGACAACACTGTCACTTCTCAGAAAGAGAAAACTACTTGGGGCAAAATTGCCCTGCCTCTCAAAGACTTGCAGGCAGATTCCTCTGTAATCTCTGTCACAGATCACACATTCTGCACTCCCATGGCCTCTGGAACATCCAGGAATGTTTCATCTGAGGAGAGCAAGTCTGACTCTTGCCCCAGTGTGTGAGAGGGAACATATTAAACCCCATGCTTCCTTCTGCATGTATGGGAGTTACATTGCATTTGGGAACCAAAAACATGTTCCATACCCCTTTGTCCCATTCCCTCTGACCTGCTGTGGTGGTCAAGCTTTTGGGTACATCAGAGTATACAGAGGCAGGACCAGCTCTTTCCTCTTCTCTACTTTCCTTTCCTCCTCCTCCTTCCTCCTTTCCTCATAGTCTACCCAGAGAGACTTCCAGAAATACCTGCTACCCTCTGCAGGTTTACTCAGACATCATTGTGACCGTTAACTGTGACCTCTCATCCTTCTTATGAGGTCACCACCCATCCTGTGGCCTCCTTGAGCAAAGGTCCCCACGCTGAAGTCCCTACTCAGCCACGCAGGGCCTTGTTGAAGCACTTGGAGCTGGAGACTGCCTTCGAAGAGGCAGCATCCTAAGTGCAGCTGAGCCGTGGAAGAGTCCTGCAGAAACTCCCTCCTTCTTTCCAGACTGCCATGACCCCTGCTAGCTTTTTCTAACAGAGACAACGGTAGCAGTGCTGGACCTGGCATCCACAGGATGTCATCTGTTTAAGGTTAAGCCTTTAGTTCACCACAGTGTGGGCCGCTGCATCACATCCAGCCAGAGAGAAGCCAGCCTGGGATGCAAAGGTGAGGAAGGAGGCAGAGTTGAGCAGATCCAGAGACGCTGGCGTGTGTGTCTGTTCTATTGATTAAGCTCTCTTCAGAAGGAGGAAAGCTTATTTGTAAAAGTCATTCAAATGCCCGTTTCCTCCCCTGCGGTTAATTTCCAGGATGCAACATTTGATTTTCACACCACACAAAAGACATCAAAAACCAATATCCTCTGCACATAAACTGTAGTATGACATCTACCAGCAGTGAACTTACTTTTTCCTAATTTTTCTTTCCTGCAGTAATAAAATAAATTCAATGAGCAGGGTAAAATATTCATGTGAAGCTTTTTATTAGGCTGAGAACCAGTGAGATGAAGAATAAAAATGGGCCTGAGGGCAGTACGAGGGAGCTGGATGAAACCATTGGTGCTTCTCAGAACATGGGGTTACAGAAATGGACCCTGTGTCCAGCAGAGGGGGGAAGGGCTGGAAGCCAAGGCCGGCAGACACCAATAGGCTGGTCACTCACAGGCTGCCAAGATCGTGCTGTAACCCCACAACACAGTAGTTTAAAGTGCCACAGTTCTGTGACATTTCCAGAAAACCAGCTCCTTCACTTCACAGCAAAGTCCCAAGCTGAGAATAGGTGTCTGTCCTGTCAGATGGCATTAGAATGCACAGGAGCCACCACAGACTTTGGGGTCACCCCCAAGTGAGCCTCTTTGGAGCCCTGAGCACTCACACCTCCACCCACCTCTAAATGTAGTGAGCAGGGCCCACCAAGAGGGAAGCAGTCAGGGCACTCCTCAGCCTGTACAGTTAGCAGTCACACTGCACTGCACGGCCTGTCACCATGGGCTCTGTTGGCCTCGTATGACTGTGACTCTTGACCTAGCTGACATCTGTCAAACCTGAGAGTCCCTCCCTGACAGGATCTTCTCTGGTCTTGGAAGCACCCGCCTGTCAGACATTCTCTCTTGTTCTGCTTGTACTTCAGCACCCACAGGCCTTCCTGGTATCATTAGCTTCACGTTGCCTCTTGGTCTCATTTGGTTTTCACATCTCCTACATTCTGAAAACCAGATTCTCTGGATGAAATCCTTTGTGGCTGGGTCACCTGGGATGGTGTTGGTTTTTTGGCTTGGCCCCCTGGAGACAGGGTGAGCCCTGGAGTGGTGTCAGCTAGGTAGGGTGCAAAGTTCCGCAGTTCTTAGGGTCCAATAAAAAGTAGCAGTTTGGCCTGGACAGCCCATCCTGTGCTATCTTTTGTGGCAGAATGGTCTGAGGGAATGGACTTGCTGACCAGCACAGTAAGTGTGTGTTTATCTCTATCAAGAAGCTAGAAAACCACTTTGCGAAGTGATGCACTGTTTCTCACACCAGCAGTGTAGGAACCACTCCTTGTCATCAGGGCCCCCAGCACTGCCTCCAGCTTTACTCCAGTTACTCGGACGGGCACACAGCAACCTCTATCTCATTACAGTTTTAATCTGCCTTTCTCTAATCACCTGTGATCGTGAGCATCACTTTGTATACTCATTGACCGTTCTTATATCTTCTTTTGTGAAGTGTCTGTCACGTCGCCAGAGTTCTTCTGATAGTCTGGAGATAAGTGTACACACATGAAACCTATGCTGAGGATATCTTTCCTGTTCATGAATTGCCTTTTCCTGGTGGTGTCTTTCAGAAGTTTTAAAATTCTGGTAAAATACATTTTATCCCAAGTTTCTTTTACATCTGTGTGTGTGTGTGTGTGTGTGTGCACCTGTCTTATGTTAGAAATCTTTTCTCATCCCAAGGTTTGCAAATATTTTCTACCATGGATTTTTATAGAAGTTTTACAAGCAGCTTTTACATTTATGTATGTTTTATTTACTTTCTTGTCACTAAGACAAAATACCCAACATCTACAAGCGTAAGGTTTATTTTAGGTCATAGTTTGTAGAAGTTTCAATCTATAGCCAGCTAACTCCAAAGTAGAGTGTCATGGCAGAAGAAAAATTGCCGGAGTCCAGCTGCGGCAGGGCTAGGGTTTACCAAAGGTGGACAGGGAGTCGGCGATTGAGAGACAGAAAACACTGCACACCAGTCTGTGAGTGAATCTGAATTCGCTTTTATTTTTTAGAAGCTGGAATATATATTTGCCAACCCTGGCAGCAACCCCCAGCCCCAAGCAGGAAATGCCCCAGGCCCAGGGCCAGGCAGGGATAATCCCAAACAATAGGTTTTAATTGACCTCAACTCCAAGCAGGAAGCGCCCCAGGCTCAGGGCAATAGGTATCAATTAACATTTTAATCTTGACATTTAGTCAGCCCGGGAAATGCAAGCCGAGGTACCCGGATGCCCGCAGGAGGAAGAGATGTGTGAGATTATTATGCGGCTCCCTACATTGCTTTCCTTATCATTTATGGGAGCGGCTGTCCCTGCAAGGACAGCGCCTGTCTTAGGTCAAGGACTCTTCACATGTACCCAACCAGGCCTTACCCATCATGGGCCTGCAGGACAGCAATTGGTCCTGTGCCTGTCTTAGGCGGCCGGTGGCATAACATATGGGTCCTAGTTGCCCGTCTCTGGCTGCCTGTCCAGTGTCTCAGGGTAGTTGTCTCACAGGAATTCTGTAAATCCTCCTCCATGAGCTCTTTCACCCAAAGCTCCCGCATAAACTTCTCTCACATTATTCACAGAAGGCAAAACCCCACAATCAGTCCTCACAAAGGGGTTATCTAGAGGGCCTCCAGCAACCCCCCTGGGGTCTCCACCCTCGACTCCATATTGAGCATTACATAAAAACATACACATGTGAACTACACAAATTACAATTATCAGTACAAAACATTCCAAGATCCCCACGCCCAATTCCCACATGCGGTGTTCTTTTCCTGGAGAAGCGATTGTCACAAGGCGTGGATGGACTAGGACGCGGCATGGACAGAAAAGGGCGCCGCAAAAAATAGTTCATACAAGTGCCAGAGGTTTAGCTCAGCAGCATAAGTGCCTGCTTGGCAAACGCAAGGTCATGAGTTCAATCCCCAGAACTAAAAAAAAAAAAAAAAAAAAAGTTCATGGTGTGGCAGGCCACAAGCAGAAAGCAGAGAACCCGCCTTCCTTCTGTCACTTTATATTCCTTCCAGGGTACAAGCTTTTTGATTGGTGCCATCTACATCCAGGGTGGGCTCCTGTCTTCAGGAAATCCATTCAACAGAACTATAGTAAGCCAATCAGTGAACTAATCCTGTAAGACAATCCTTAACCCAGTATCACAGAATGATTATCCAGACATTTTCCAAAAGCCCCACCCTAAGTGCATGAGGCTTTGGGGGGTCATCTACGTACAACCCATAACAATGTCCATGATCATTTTGAGTTAATTTTGTACACTGGGTTAGATTAGGATAGGTATTCATTATGTTCTAGGTGGATATCCAGTTGCTCTAGCACTGTTTTGAAAAGATATTCTTTCCTCCAGTGAATTATCTTGGCATCTTTACAAAAAAAAAAAATCAACTGACACAATATATGTGCATCTCTATCACAATACTGCAGTTGCTTCATTGATCTGCATGTCTCCTTCTTCACCAAAGTCATCAGGCTACTGTACTTTTATAGTAAGCTTTGAAAGCAAGATGACAGCTTCTCCAACCTTCTCTGTCTTAAAAAATCACTTTGTCTATTCTGGTTTGTTTGTATTTCTATGCACAATTTTAAGACTGTCTTGTCAATTTCAACAAAAATATTCCACTAAAAGCTTGATTGGGATGGCATTGAATAGATCCAGTTAAGGGTATTAATAGTTTATTAAAATTGAATCTTTCACTCTATAAATATATCTCTCTGAAATTACTTAAGTCTTGGTTACTTCTCTTAGAAATGTTCTCTAATTTTCAGCAATGAGGTTTCATACATCTTATGTCTAATGTATTCCTATCTTTTAGTCATGTAGAACTATTGATCATGAATTCATTTTTTGAGATTTCAATTTCCACATACTTGCTGGTAGTATATAAAAATAAATAAATTCAATTTTTTAAAATAGATTCTACAAATCTGCTATATTTATTAATCCTGGTAGTTTTTCTGTAAGTAACAAATAATGTTATCTGCATGTAGAAACAGTTTCATTTCTTAATTTCTGAAATTGATGTGTCTTGTTTCATTTCTTGCCTTATTACAGTGGTGAGGGCCTCCAAGAGGGAGTTGAATGCAGCAGTAAGAGTGAGCACCCTTATCTTGTTCCTCACATCAGAAGGGATCAATTAATATTCCATCCACAGGCGAGACATTAACTAAAGATTTTTAATGGATGCTATATTAGTCAGCGTTTTGTTGTTGTGACCAAATCCTTAAGAAAAACAATTTGAAGAAGGAAATACTTATTTTAGCTCACAAAATTTGCCATCAAATTGTGATCTTACCAATGGATTAATCTCTGGTGAAATTGAAGTCTTCATAATCAAGTCACCCTCCGATAGCTCCACCTCTGAAGAGATGAGCCTTCCAGGGGACATTTTAGATTCACTGTAACAGATGGCTCTTAAAAGATTAAAGAAATTCCTTCTATTCCTAGTTTTCTGGAAGATTTGTTTAGTTTTATTTTTAATCACTACTGTCCATTGAGTTTTGTCAAAAAAATTTTTTTTACCTGTTGAAAAAAATTTCTCTTGTTTTCTTATTTGAGTTCTGTACTCAATTGTTCTCTACATTGATTTTTTAAAAAAATATTAGGGCCCAGGATTTAGCTCAGTGGCATAAGCACCTACTTGGGAAATGCAAGGTTATGAGTTTGCTCCCCACTATAAAAAATAAATAAATGAGTAAACAAGCCCTTCATTCCGGAAACAAGCTCTACTGGATCATGATGTGTTATTCACTAATATCTTTCAGGGAATTTTACAGTTTTGTTCATGAAAAATATTGATACAACTGCCGTCCTTCCTTTCTTTTTTGCTTTTTTAAAGTAATATCTTTGTCTAACATTGGTATGATGTTACGCTGGACTCACAAAACAAAGTAGGAAGTGATCCTTTGCCCTAAGTTCCCTAAAGGTTTTGTATTATTCTGCTGTTAGTTAATAAAATTCAGCAGTGAAATTATTTGGGTATGAAATTTCCTTGATGTGAAGACTTTACTAATGAATTTCCTTCCTAGATAGATCTAGGACTACTCATATTTTCTGTTTCATGTGGGTCACTTTCGTAATTTGTACATTCAGGAGATTAGTTTGTCCTACATAGGTTTGGTTTGCATGACTTGCTCTTCATGTTTTTTTTTTTTTTTTTGTCTTTGTACCTCCTGCAAGATTTCCAGTGACCGCTGACTTTCATCCTGATATTACAGATTGATATTCTGTCTCTACCTCATCCACAGTTGGTAAACTGACCCTTTCAAGGGATTGATCCTTGGTTTTGGTGGTTTTTTGTTTTTGTTTGTGTTATATTTATTGAGTTTGCTCCTCTCCCAATTATTCCCTTTATTTACTTATTTTGAGTTCAATTTTCTTCATCTGTCTTCTTAGGGTGGCCACTGATCTTACTTTCTAATACAAACTTTTAAAACTATACATTTTTCTTTCAGCTCAGTTTTAGCTGCATTTTAGTTACTTTGGGGTTTTGTTTTTAGGGTCATTTGTATTAAGTTCTTCTTTTTAAAATTTCATTTTAAAGAGAAAAACTAAAATTTCAAAGCAAGGTAATAGTAGAGTAGTAATGGTTAAGACATTGCATATTGTTATCTTTAGTTACTCAGTACAATGTCTAATTTTTTTAATTTCTTGTTTATTAATAGTTTATTTAAAAGTTTTCAGTTTATTTCCAAACATTCATGATTTCCTGGATATTTTATTGTTATTAATTTGATTTCATTATGGTGAGTGAATATATTCTTTATGACTTTAATACTTATAAATTTTCCAGAGATTTAGCTCAGCAGCACAATCACCTGCCTGGCAAGCATGAGGTCGTGAGTTTGATCCTTGATACCAAAAAAACCAAAAAAAAACAAAAAACTTTTGAAATTTACTGACATTTGTTGTATGAACAACTATAAGTTTCTGTCTCAATGGACATACTGTGCATACCTGAAAGAGGGTGAATTTTTAGTTGTTGGCTGTGGTGATTTATAGATGACAATTAGACCAAGGTGGTTCATAGTGAGTCTCTCTCTCTCTCTCTCTCTCTCTCTCTCTCTCTCTCCCTGTTTATTGCATTGTTGTCTAATTGTTCTATCACTTGATGAGAGACAAGTGGTAGGTACCACAAAGATTGTGGAATTTTATGTTTTTCTCTGATTCTGTCAATTTTTATTTTTTATATTTTGAGATTCTATTTTAGGATTTAGATTCCTGAAAATTAATAATTGCTATATCTTCTAGAAGAATTAACCAAAACTGATCATTTTGAAATGTCTCTCTCACTTTTGTTCCATAACACTTTTTGTGCTAAAGTTGACTTATCTCTGAGGAGATAAAACAAGCCTTTTTTACTTACTGTTCTCATATTTCTTTCTGTCTATTTATTTTCTTTCTGTCCATATATTTCTTTCTGTCCATTTGTTTTCAAGTAATCTATGTGTTTACATTTAAAGTGCATCTCTTAGAGACAGCATACACTTGGATATTCTTTTATCTATTTTTATAATCTTTGTCTTTTTAGTTGGGATGTTTATTCTATTGATATTTAATGTAATTGCTGTTATGATTGAATTTAGTTCTCCATTTTCTGTTTTGCTATGTTTTAGAATTCCATTTTTATTCTCTATTGGCTTTTTAACAAAATCTCTATGCATTTTAGTCATTGCTTTAGGGATTCCAATATGTAATCTTTACTTCTTACACTCTTCTTAAAGATAACATTGTAATCCTTCACATAAAATGTGGAAACCTTTCAGCTGTGGTCATTTATCTTTGCCCTCTCTGTCTTTCTCATTACAGCTGATGCACATGTTATGTCTACACACATTACACAGCAAGATAACATAACTTTTTGTTCCATTTTTTAAGGAAAATAGATTTTTCTGTGTATGCACATATGTTCCATTTTCAGCCCTCTTTACTCATTCTGACACATCTGTGCTCCCTCCAGTACTATGTTTTAGTTCACGTTGAAACACCTCCTTTATTAGCTGTACAGTGCAACTCTGCTGGAGACAAATTCTCCTCACTTTTATCTAAAAACGCTTTGATTTAATCTTAATTCTTGAAGAATATTCTTGCTAAATATAGAACTCTAGACTAAATGTTTTCCTTTCAAAAAATTAAAGATTTCTACAGTTCATTATTTTCTAATATATTTCTGCCTTTTTTGCATTATCTTTGTTTTTGTTACTCAAAAGTCAGATTCATTGTCTCACGGATCCCCAAAGCACTGTTATGTTGTGTTCTTTTCTTCTCAATAGTTTTTTCCCAATTTTTTCTTCAGATTAGAGTGTTTTTACTGATTTGTCAGACATTGGCTTTTTCTTGTAACCATGGCTGCCACAAAACACACAGAAGCCTGTTGCTGCTCCCAGTTCTGACTTCCTTCCAAAGTCTGTAGCTTTAATACTTATGTTATCTAGGATTTCAATTAGCATGCATCTGTTTTCCAATGTCGTCTATTTCTTGGCTGTGTTGCTCATTTTTGCATTCATTACGAGTGTCCATCCTTCCTCTGACCGAGCTGTTTCACAGCCCTTTTCTGATTATCCCAACCACCTGATGTCAGCCTCCATTGTATTTTCTCCTAAGAAACAGGCATGACAGTACCTCCAGGTTCTCTGTACAGTGAATGATCTTGGATTGTATCCTGATCATTGAGTTTTAAATTGTGGAGATACTGAATTGTCACATTTCTCCAAAAATGTTGATGTTTTTATTTTGTAGCAACCACCCAGGTTGTGCTTAAGGTGCAGGCTCTGATCCCTGCAGTGGGCAGCCTCAGGTCCAGTTTAGAGCTGTCATTCTGCTTGGCCTTGGATGAACTCCAGGATCAGCCAGATACCTGAGAGGGAACTATATGAAGAATACGGTTTTCTCCACCTCTGGCTCTGTTTTTTCCAAGATATATACATGCACACAAGTGTGTGCATGTAACACACACAAAAATGTGTCCACACATCTTATCACACACATGTACATACAACATACAGTTATTCACATACTTCACATGCAGAGGTACACACCATATATATGTACACACACATACAAACATGTACACACATAACACACTTACAGATATACCCAAAGCCCCTCATCAGTTCCTTCTTCCTCTGAGATGGTGACTCCCTTGCCAGTCCTGCCACCTCATGCACTGCAGTGACCATGGCTGCTAAAGGACTCTAGCTAGCTGCCAGTTTCTGCTCCCAGCTCTGACTTCCCTCCAAAGTCTGCTTGTTTTTTCTCTCTGGAGTCCTGGGATCACTGTCTTTGCAATTTGTCTGGGTTTACATCTACTGTCTTGTGGGAGCCTCAATGTGTGAAGCTCAAAACACATGACTGTTTGTTTGTTTGTTCGCTTGTTTTGCATGATAGTCCTCCACAGGTTGTGTTTATTTACTCACACTGTTGACTTTCTTTCCAGAGGCCTTAATAGTAGAGCACTGTCACTCCTGGGGGTTAGATGCAAGCTCCAAATTTGGCTTGAAGTGTCTCTTATAACCTCAGGAGAGTATAAGGAGAGGCTGCAGAAAAGTGCGAGCAGAAAAATGTAGGGCCCAAGAGTCCTGGGTTAGGAAGGGTGATACACAAGAGTTTAGCCGTGCTACTCTCTGGGGCCGTCTGCTGCTGGAAGCCACAGACTGTCATTTCTATCTCACAGCTTTTTGCCCTGGACACCTCAGGCCAACATGTCCATCTTGTACCTGCCACGTGGGAAACCAAGATTTAGGGTGCTGGTGAGTTCCCTCTTCTTATACGCCCCATGGAGAAGTCAAATGGCAGGAATCAAAGCATGTAATCAAGCAAGGGTTTCCATGAAGACACTCTTGTCCACAGGACAGCTGAGTTCAGAACAGGCAGGTCTGCAAGCCGCATCATCATGCTGCCTTTGGTGAAGGGATGGGCCAGGCTCTGGAGGAGATTTGTCCTCAAGGGAGCTTGTTATGAACCCAGAGATCAGGAACTCAACCTCCAATATCCATTAGCCCCAAACCTAGTCTACAAAACCAATTTTCACTCAAGATATGAAATTCATTATGAACATATTTTCTGAGATGACTCCAAGCATTAGATGCAGTACAACCTGCCAATTTTCCACCAGATTAAATGTCAAAATATCAAATTACATGACTGCTAACCTGCAGATCCTAAATTAATCACAATGAAAAAATTAATAAGCAATCCAGATCTGGATTAAAAATAAAAATCAGGTTTCTCAGGGTCTTACAGAAAATTTTCCTACCTGTGAGAACATCAAAGACTATGTCAGAGATGCTTGCGAGGCTGAACATGGCACATACGTGAATTTCAGTTGCCTCAAAAACCCAAAAATGCTCTGGAGCTCGCAAGTTATTGTCTCTGTATTTTACTGTCATTGTTATCTACTGTGGCACTGGCTCCTCTTTCAGACTCTGTGAGTTAAGCCATTATTCTCAGCCCACAGATGAGGAAACTGAGGTCTCTCTGCTTTCTCAAGTGCACCAGTGCTCCAAGCACTTCTGCTAGCACAAACTTCTCCATGCAGGTCTACTCTTGGGGAAGCAGGCATGTGACACCCCAATGTATCTGTGGGAACAAGAAGCTTTTCCTGTATTTCCATTTACGTAGGATTTTGAGGCTGAACCAGAGTCCCCCAAAACTGTGTGCTTATGACACCCTCCTTTCTGATCACAAACTACCTCAGATGGCCCCTTAGGTTCCCTCTAGATTCTCTTTAATATGTTTTTTTGGGGGGGATTCCAAATAGATACAGTTGATGAACCATGGACCTCCCCAGCTTCAATTTTGTCTTATTTTATTGACCCTCCCCAACTGTATAATTTTAACCAAACCCAAGAGGTGGTACAATTTGATCCGTTGCTATTTCAGAATGTTTCTCTAGATCCATGGGGATAGCATCATTTTGACATCTAAAATGAGTAACAATCAATTTTCCATATCATCAAATCCACTGAGGATTCATATTTCTAAATCCCTCACAGAGCTAATTTTGCTATGTGTTGTATTCTTTTGCTATTTCTGGGTTTGTTTGACTCAGAATCAAAGAGATTCCAAAGCCCAAACTGCATCCTGTGGTGTCCTGACTGTACCTGGTGGACACTGTCTGCTGTCTGAGTCACTGGCTGGAATGAGGTTTGATTGCACTCAAGTTCTTTGTTTTGATCACGAAAACTTCCACCAGGGCAGAGGTGACATCTGCTTGCCATTCTGATTTGTGATGTGAGCATCAGCAAACGCTTCAGCAGAGGAATGTCCCATGGGCCATGCACAGATGAATTCATAGCTGCCTCCCTGAGATCAGCTGCACGAGCACAAGGGCATTCCTCTCGACCTCTCACGTCACATGTGCATTTCTCTCTCAACCTCTTATTTTGAATTAATAAAACTTACATAAAAGCTGCAAAACCAGCAGTTGGAGCACCTTTATCCCTTCACCTGTATCCCTTCATCTTCAGCCTGGCTCATTTGAGGATTCGCTGCAACCACTTCTAGGCCTTTTGTGTAAGATTAAGTGCTAAGGAATCACTGCAGTCACTGAACTCTTACTGCCCTGCACATGCTAGTGTGTCCTCCCTAAGAAGAAATCTATCGCATGTTCCCACACCCCACCTCTAACACCGAGTCAGCATTGGCCCAGTATTGACCTCCAGCCCACAATCTTATTCAGACTCAATGAGCAACTCACTGATTTTTTTAAAAGTCCAGGACTGAGTGTGTGGCCTCCAGTCATCAGGGACTTGGATCCTGCTAGGTCTGAAGCAGTACCTTGAGCTGTCCTTGCCTTCAAAGCCTGGACAACCAGCTACTTTATACTGAGTCTTTCGATTTATCCAGCATGTACTTATCATGACTTTTTTGGGTAGGATACCACCGAACATTCTGGGCATTCTCAGGGAGCATAACAGAGTCACACACGTGAGCTTATAATCCCTTGGCTGGTAGGGGCATCTCTCATTACCTGGTTTACCAGACATCTGGCAGGATCCTCCATGGTTAAAGCTATTTGGTAAGTATGCGGGTTTGCCCCATAATGGCCCCTCCCAGTAGTTTGCTCATCTGAATGTCCAAAGCTTGAGAAAGGTTTGGTTACAAGCAAAGGAGAATGTAATAAGTACTGGCTGAAAACCAACTGGCTTCAAGAAGGAATTCATTCTGGACTATTTGGGAAGGCTAGGGTATTCAGAGTTCTTCTAAGTGGAGGAGGGGGCAGGAGAGGTAAAGCCAGGGAGCGGTGAAGACCCCACTCCACCAGCTTTCAAGGTAGAGGACAAGACCATGAGACTGGGATGCCATCACCTCTGAAGATGGCTTCCCTGAAGAACCCAAGAGGACACAGCCCTGCCTGCACCCTGGGCAAACTTTCAACCTGTACAGTTTAGGACATTTCTAAGTTTGGGTTGTTCAAAGCTAATTTTTTCCATCAGTTGCAGAGAATTAACACATGTGGGACACATCAATTAAAAAGCAATTAATTCCTGCTTTCTGGGGAGATACTTTGAGATTAGGTAAGGTTCCTGTTCATCAGCATTTTGCCTGTCAGATTTAGCATCCACTGAGGATTCTCGCCTAAATTAATTATTGCAAAAGCTGTTAAATGCTAATTTCTAAGCCTTTTGCCAAGCGGAACTTTTCTGAAAGGCAAAGCTTTCCCTTCTCATTCGTTTACCCATTAATGTGTGCATGCATTTCTATCAAGTGGATCCACGGTCTCTGCTTTTGCTTGAAGATCACGACAGCGTTATTAGTGTGCATCTCATCTCTACTGCCCAGAGGTGGCCCGTGGGGGCTGCTCGGACTAAACCCTGTGTTCCTTGTCCACGACTCCCATTATTTTAGTGTGCTCTTACTTCTTGAATGAGAAGATATTCTGCTTTCATACTGTGATTTCTCTGCTCTTATCATGGAGTCAATGCTTGTCCAGGATCCCTGCTTCTCTTTAGTGCAGAAATGGGTTAGAGAAATACATATATATATATATATATATATATATATATATATATATATATAAACGTGTATTTCTGTGTAATATATGCATATACCAGTATCTATATGTATGTGTATATATTGATAAAGGGGTATATTGATGTGTATGTGTTTGTGTATGCATGTATATGTGTCTCCATTTATGTGTATCCACATGTGCATATATGTGTATATGTCTGCGCATATGTCTACATATGTATGTGTATGTATATTTATATGTGTATACAAGCATGCATGTTTTTTGTGTGCATGCATTCATATATGTATATCTGTGTGTTGTGTATATTTGCACACACTGTATATGAGTGTATCTCTGTGCACATATCTGTTCCTCTGCCAGGGGAATCCTGGGATCCAGGGACCAACTCACTTCCTCTCCCAATCTAGGTGACTTCAGCACCCAGATCCCTCTGGATGGTCTGGCGTCCTGGAGCTCATGTGGCCTGTCACCCTCAGAGCTCCTCTTTAGGCTTTGCCTCTCCTCCATGGAAGGGACAAAGGAGAGTGCTTCATCATGCTCACCACCCAGAGACCGCTCCCCAGCCATGATTACCAGTCTGGTAGTCCTGCATTCTTCCCCTTCCTTGATCCAGTCCAGAGTTCTCGGCTCCATTGGGAAAAGAAGTTCATGAGGTTTTTCTTGGCTGTACCAGCCTACTGCCCAAGACCATTTGATAAATGGCAGGAAGTCTAGCAGCCCAAGGGTAGTGATGGCTCCCACAGCCTCTCCTGGCCAGAGAGGGAGTGGGCAGGCCAGTGGCTTCAGGACCTCACCTGTGCATGGAAGAGGCACAGAGAGGCAGGTCTTGCAGACTGGTACGTTGGTGGAAAATAGCCCACCCAGACCTCAGGTAGAAAGGAAAGCCAGGGAGAGGAACCTGGGGTCTCAGGAGACCTCTTGGTCTTATGGAGAGAGAAGGGTGATGGTGCTGTTGCCCTGTGATAAACAGAAAAAAGTTGCATTGTAAAAACCATCATTGGTTATGTTGAATCTTATTCTCCCTCCCTTCTTTTCTTTTCTTTTTTTCTTTCTTTTTTTCTTCTTTTTTTCTTCTTTTCTTCTTTCCTTCTCTTTCCTTCAGATAGCAGTAAAAACTGAACTGGATTTGGCTTAGGATTGGCTATCTCTGGCCACTAGAAGCTAAGGCTCAGCCCCATTCCCCTACCAGGTTGCGTGCAGAGTCAGCTCACAGGGCAGACCCCACATCCAGGGATCAAGGAGGACACAGCTCCATAGGTGGTCCTCCCTCCTCACTGGACCTGTTTTTGACCCAAATAAATAGCTGGTGCCCTAGTTAACTCTTTTGCTTCTTCTGTTCCTGGCTACCAGTCTGTGAGGGGCGATTCTATGGTGAGTGGGTCTTCTGAACTCTGGCCATCTCCTGTGCAGCTGTCCTAGGCCACCTGCTGTGGAGAGGGGCAGGCCTTTGCACCAGCTGCCCTGCACCGTCCCAGGCCCTGCAAAGCCCTGCTTGTTCTGCAAGTACTGCAGGCTCTGTGCCTCTGATTGGTGCCCTCTCTCCAGGGCTAGCAGGTCTGCGGCTGCTCCAGATAATGCAGGGCATTCTCTGATACGCCTCTTGCTCCAGGACTCTTCTCTAGGACACGCACCAGGCCTCATCTGCCTCCAGGCTTGCTCAGCTCCGCCAGGGCTTCCAGGGCCTCCTCTGCTCCTCTGAGGAGAAAGGAGTTGCTATCAGCCTGGTCCCCTTGCCCTTCACACCTGATAGACAGGTATCTGTGTGCTGTCTCTCAGCACCCACCCCAGGTAGTTTGATCTGAATGCTTACTTTATTGAGTATGAAAAATCATATCTGTATTTGGTTCTGATTTATTCATGTCTAAACTCTCCCCATGTTTCCCAGTGGCTTCTTCCTGCTCTACAGCCAGGTGCAGGAAAAGATGCCAAGCAGGGCAGCTCCTTCCCTGGTGTCCCCCCCACCCCCATCCTGGAAGGACACCCTGGAGCCTGGAAGCACCTAACGCAGAGCTTCTGTTGGTGGGGCTTTAAATAGCTCTGCAGTGAGACAACTCAGCTTTGAAGAGAAGAAGGTAATAGCACCTGACAAGTTTTATTTTTACATTGTTCTGTCCAGCTGCAGCGGGGTGGGGGGGGGCGACCTTACATAACTCAGGCCAGGATGTTTGCTAAGTCTAAAGCGAAGCCTCAATAAAGTGGGAGAAAGGGAAATGGGCAGGGCAGAGTGGGAGGAAAAGAAGGAGAAGAAAAATGCAGAAAGGACAGAAGGGAGGGGGAGGGAAACCTGCAATGGCCAGGCCAGCCTAAGACTGGCATTGCCCTTGGCTGCCACCTGGCGGTCAGCGGTGACCGCTACAGGAATGGGGACATAGTTGGCCATCTAGAAAGCAAAATCCTTGAGTCACCCAGAACACTATAAAGTGGGTTATAGTGTTATAGCACACTATAAAGGGAGAGGTGTGCCCAGTTTGGGGGAGCCAAAGGCCCAGTCCTGCTGCCCCTAAAGGTCAGCACAAACAAAGGTAGTGGGACCCAGAAGCATGAGACACATACAGTTCTCAGCCAATCAGTCTCTCCATCTGAGGGTGGCAGAGCACAGCGGAACACTGACCCGCCCTGGGGGGCCACAGGGTGCTGTGCTGGCTATGGGGTGTGCCCCTGCTCGGACGTCAGCCCTGAAGCCCAGCTTTGATGAGGTCACACAAGCTGAGAGGGCCACCTCCCACTCTCTAAGAGAGGAGCCTGGTGTCTGAGCTGAGCTTTGGGTCCATAAGCAGTAGGTAAAACGGTCCCTGGCTCCATCACTGCTCTTTAGGATGCTGGAAGAACTGGCAGGGCCACACTTTGCCCCTGAAGCAAAGAGCTCTGATTTTAAAAGGTCACTGAAGAGGAAACCCGTGGCCCCATGTGTAAGCCTAATAGAGCTCAGTCACCTCTGTGAATAGGGAGCCCTTTCTCCAGCTCAACAGTTGCTCTGCCACCCAGATCCGCCACGGTGTATGAATAGCTCTGAATCACTAGATCAGTAGAAATCATCCAGTCTGCAGAAAAGATAAAAATGATTTTTAAAAATGAAAGGGGGGCAATAACATTAACAGCCTAACATACATGTATTTGGAGCCCCAGAAGTAGGTGAGAAAGACAATGAGACAAAGCAATCTTTAAAGAAATAATGGCCAAAATTTTTCTGAATTTGGTGAAAACATATATTTACAGATCCAAAAGCCCTGCAAATTCAAAGCAAAATGCAAAGAAGCCATACCTAATCACATTCCTAAAAACCACCAATAAAAAGAAAAATCTCTAAAGTAGCCAGATTCAAGTAAAAAATTAATAATGGAGTGAGACAAGTTGCGGCTGACCTCATCAGAATGGAATAAAGTCTTGAAAGTGACAGAAGAAAAAAAAACAACCTTTCAACCCAGAATCCTGTGCCCAGCAAATATATTTTTTAAATGAAGGTAAAATAAGTGTTTTTGCATAAGTAAATATATAATGAATTTTTAACCATAAACCTGCACTATAAGACACAGAAAAGGAAGTGCTCAAACTGAAGGGATCAAACACCAGATGGAATCTGAGTCTACAAGATGGACATGAAGCACTCTGGAAATGGTAAATATGTGAGTGAATATAAAAGACTAAGTTTTTTTTAACTAGCTCAATTATTTAAGAGATGTATGACTGATTAAATAAAAAAATAACAACTTTTTTGAGGTTATGATTTATGCAAATTTAAAATATACAAAATGATGGCACAAAGCACAGGGTGGTGAATGGAGCCCCACTGCTGCAAGGGTCCAGTGTTTCAGGTGAAGTGCTTCAGTATTTACTCTGAGAAGACTGTAAAAAGTTGTGCATGTATATTCTAAATCTGAGATCTGGCATTAAAGTAATTGTGCAAAAGGGCAGAAGAAATCCACTAAGGAAATTAAAATATAATTAACTTTTTAAAAGGCAGAAAAGAAGAAGAAACAGGGAATCAAAAATAGAAGGAGGTAAAGGATATATGCAACAAAATAATATATGTAAATCCAATCACATCAATAATTGCAATAAATAAAATGGGCAATATTCTGTCATTAAAAGATGGGGTGGGTTTCCTGTAGGCAGTCAGCACGAGCAGGGACATGCAGCTAGGTAAGCCCTGTGCACCCACAGGCCACCACTGGAAACCCTTGCTTCCATCAGATAGCTATTGCTCAACAGAAGAATCAGACAAGCACATGCCCATGTGCCTGCCACCATAGCAGGAGTCTCAGTGTAGACACACAGGCCAAGAGAAGAAGCAGCCCCACCACATGAACCCCTGACCATCATGGAAGCCCCAGTGTAGCTGCATGGGTCTGGAGAAGCCCACCCCATGCTCTGCTACCTCCCTGGGAACCTGGGGTCAGGGAAACTCAGGTGCCTATTCCATTCCTCTACACTGTAAAGGTGCATCCAAGTGGGAAGTGCCTGGGACTCCACAACTGGATTGTTGGGAGGAACCCAGGAGAATGTCAAGATAAAAGAGCAAAAGGCAATCTCAGACCTCTAGTCCACACAGAACAAGCCTGAGAGATATAGTCATGGAAGAAAATGGAAGTCATAAACCTGAAATCTCTGAGGGGATAGCAACTAAAGTAAAGAAACAACTTAGTGAGATGATGAAAGTAATCAGATCACAAATACTGTCTTGGGTAAAAGAAGAAATCACAAACATACTGAAAGAATTGCTGAGCATATCTAAAGATACAGATAGGGCCAGGAGTTTAGCTTAGTGGCATAAGAAACTGCCCTGGCAAGCATGAGGTTGTGAGTTCAATCCTCAGGAAGGAGGAGGAGGAGGAAGAGAAAGAGGAAGAAGAGGAAGATGAGGAGGAGGAAGATGAGGGGGAGGAAGAGGAAGAAGGAGAAGGGGAAGGAGAAGAAGGAAGAAGAGGAAGAGGAAGAAGAAGAAGAAGAAGAAGAAGAAGAAGAAGAAGAAGAAGAAGAAGAAAGAAAGAAGAAAGAAGAAGAAGAAATAGATTTTAAAAAAGAGGACCACTAATGGATTCATAGCTGAATTCTACAAGAAATTTAGAGAAGATTTGATGCCAATACTCCTTAAACTCTTCAATGAAATTGAAAAGGAAGCAATCCTCCCTAAATCATTCCTGGAGGCAAGTATTACTCTCATACCAAAACCAGAGAAACACCCAACCAAAAAGGTGAACCATATGCCAATCTCACTAATGAACACTGATACAAAGATTCTCAATAAAATACTGGCAAATAGAATGCAGCAAATCATCGAGAAGATTATACATCATGACCAAGTGGGGTTCATTCCAGGAATGCAGAGATGGTTTAACATACACAAATCAATAAATGTAATACATCACATCAACAGAGCCAAAAACAAAAACTACATGGTCATCTCAATAGATGCAGAAAAAGTTTTTGAGAAAGTTCAACACATTTTCATAATAAAAACCCTTCAGAAACTCAAAATACATGGTGTCTACCTCAATCTTATAAAGGCCATCTATGACAAACCAACAGTCAACATTACACTAAATGGGCAAAAACTGAAAGCTTTCACTTTAAAATCAGGAACAAGACAAGGATGTCCACTATCACCACTCCTATTCAATATAGTCCTGGAAACATTAGTCAGGGCAATCAGACAAGAGAGAGAAATAAAAGGAGTAAATATAGGGAAGGAAGAAGTTAAATTATCACTATTTACAGATGACATGATACTGTATATACAAGACCCAAAAACTCAATTAAAAGACTGCTAGAGGTGACCCAACTAAAAAAGAGAACTACAGGGCAATCTCCCTAATGAACATAGATGCAAA
The DNA here is from genome assembly GCA_004027455.1 of Hydrochoerus hydrochaeris. Classification (NCBI taxonomy): domain Eukaryota; kingdom Metazoa; phylum Chordata; class Mammalia; order Rodentia; family Hydrochaeridae; genus Hydrochoerus; species Hydrochoerus hydrochaeris. Next base: position 50,458 of record PVLA01006021.1, read on the forward strand.
AATTCTCAATAAAATATTGGCAAACAGGATGCAGCACATCATCAAGAAGATATTATACACCATGACCAAGTGGGATTCATCCCAGGCATGCAGGGATCGTTCAACATATGTAAATCAATAAATGTAATCCACCATATCAATAGAGCCAAAAGCAAAAATCACATGGTCATTTCTATAGATGCAGAAAAAGCTTTTGATAAGATCCAACACCCATCCATGATAAGAACCTTACAGAGAATTGGAATAGATGGTCTTTACCTCAATATGATAAAGGACATCTATGACAAACCAACAGCCAGTGTCATATTAAATGGCCAAAAACTGAAAGCTTTTACCTTAAAATCAGGCACAAGACAAGGATGTCCCTTACCACTGCTCCTATTCAATATAGTACTGGAAATACTAGCCAGAACAATTAGACAAGAGAGAGAAATAAAAGGAGTAAAGATAGGAAAAGAAGAAGTTAAATTATCATTATTTGGAGATGACATGGTACTCTACATAGAAGACCCCCAAACCTCCGTTGAAAGTCTCCTAGATATAATAAATAAATTCAGCAATGTACCTAGATACAAAGTCAATACTCAAAAATCAATAGCATTCTTATACACTAACAGCAAAATCACCGAGAGAGAAATAAGAGAAGCCACACCCTTCATACTAGCACCCAAAAAAATGAAATACTTAGGAATTAATCTAATGAAAGATGTAAAAGAGTTGTACAGGGAAAATTATAATACCCTGAAAAAAGAAATCAAAGAGGACCTCAGAAAATGGAAAGACATCCCTTGTTCATGGATAGGAAGAATAAATATTGTAAAAATGCCCATTCTCCCAAAATTGTTACACACATTCAATGCAATCTCAATGAAAATACCACTAACATACCTCATAGATCTAAAGAAATCACTCCTAAAATTCATCTGGAACCAGAAGAGACCAAGAATAGCAAAGGCAATTCTAAGCAGCAAAGCCAAGGCAGGAGGCATCACAATCCCTGCCTTGAAGTTGTACTACAAAGCTACTGTAATAAAATCAACATGGAAAAAAAATCAACATGGTACTGGAATAAAAACAGACCTGAAGATCAATGGAATAGATTAGAAGATACATCTAAAAACACACTCAACCACCTTATCTTTGATAAAGGGGCCAAGCATATTCACTGGAAGAACGACAGTCTCTTTAATAAATGGTGCTGGAAAAACTGGCTCTCCATATACCGAAAACTAAAATTAGACCCATGCCAATCACCACGTACTAAACTAAAATCCAAATGGATCAAAGATCTAAATATTAAAACAGAAACACTAAATTTGTTGCAAGACAAAGTAGTTAAATATCTTGAAGACATAGGGTAGGTAGAGAATTCATGAACAAGAACCAAACTACATGGGAAATGCTTCCCAGAATCAATAACTGGAATCACATCTTATTAAAGAGTTTCTGCATGTCCAAAGAAATCTCCAGCAGAGTGAAAAGAAAACCTACAAACTGGGAAAAAGTCTTAGTGAACTGTCCCTCAGACAAAGGACTTCTGTCTAGAACTTATAAAGAATTTTTTTAAAAATTAGATCCCCTAATTTCAAAGACCCAATCCAAAAATGGGTATCTGAGATGAATACAGTTCTCAGATGAGGAAATACAAATGGCAAATAAATGTATGAACAAGTGTTCATCATCATTGGTCATTAGAGAAATGCAGATTAAAACCACACTGAGACACCATCTCACTCCAGAAAGAATGGCCAGGATCAACAAAACTACCAACAACAAATGCTGGAGAGGCTGTGGGGAAAAAGGAACTCTTCTGCACTGTTGGTTGGAGTAGACTGGTGCAACCACTGTGGAGATCAATCTGGAAATTCTTCAAAAAGCTGGGGATGGAGGTCCCATTTGATCTAGCTATTCCGTTCTTAGGTGTATTCCCAGATCTGAAAACATCTTACCACAATGAATAATGTGCACCAATGTTTATAGCGGCACAATTTGTAATAGTCAGATCTTAGAAACAACCTAAGTGCCCATTAACCGAGGAATGGATTAAAAAATTGTGGTACTTTTATACAATCGAGTACTACTCAGCTATAAAGCTATTGAGATATTTATAAATAAGTGGATGCATCTTGAATCTATACTCATAAGTGAAATAAATCAAACTCACATGTATAAATACCATATAGTCTCTCTAGTGTAAGAAATGGTAAGAGTACAGAAGATTTTATGGAAATCATGGTTCACCATTATACTGCTTCGAAGTCTTATGTTTTCATTCATTGGTTGGAATGGTTTTATTCTGTTTTGTTTGATCATAATATATGTGATCATATGAATAGTTACTTTGAAGGCAAGACAATATGGCAGCCAGTGTTGATTTAATATCATCTTGCTCTGAAGTCCTACCATGCTCTTGTTTTTCTATTACCATTGGTTCTATCACATTGTGTCTTATTGGATTTTAATATGTATGATAGTATAAACAAAATTTTTATGGAAAATGAGATAATATAGCAGCCATTGTTCATCTTTGGTTATTTGGTTCAGAATGCCTTGCAATACTTTCATTCTCTTGAGTAGTTTTATTCCATTTTGTTATGTTTGACATTATTGTGTGTAAAGCTAAGCTCAACTATTTCAAAGAAAGAGACATTATGATAGCTACTGTTAATATCCAATTGTCTTGTGAAGTGCTGTGTTGCTTACATTGTTCTATTCTGATCTGCTTAGATCTGTCCTCTTTTGTTTTATTCTCTTTAAAATAAAAAAAGAATTTAAAAAGACTACTATAGGTAATAAACAAATTCAGCAGTGAAGCTGGATACAAAGTCAGTGCTCAAAAATCAATAGCATTCCTGTACACAGACAAAAATCCCACTGAGAGAGAAATTATGGAAATATTGCCCTTCACAATAGCATCTAAAAAAATGAAATACTAGGAATCTAATTAAGAATGTAAAAGACCTATATGCTGAAAATTATGCTATGCTAAAAAAGTAGATTGAAGAGGATATTAGAAAATGCAAGGATATTCCTTGCTCTTGGCTAGGAAGGACTGACATTGTGAAAATGGCCATACTCCCAAAACTGTTATACAGATTTAATGCAATCCCAATCAAAATGCCATTGACATACCTCACAGATCTAGAGAAAACACTCCTAAAATTCATTTGGAAACAGAAGAAACCTAGGATAGCAAAGGCAATTCTGGACAACAAAGGCAAGGCAGGAGGCATCTCAATTCCTGACTTGAAACTATACTACAAAGCCACAGTGATAAATTCAGCATGGTACTGGCAAAGAAATAGACCCAAGGATCAATGGAACAGATTAGAAGATGCAAACACAACTACAAAGACACTTAGACACCTGATATTTGACAAGGGGGTTAAACATGTTCACTGGAAGAAGAATAGCCTCTTTAATAAATGGTGCTGGAAAAATTGGCTCTCCTCATCATGCCCAAGACTGAAACTAGATCTATGCCTATCATAATGCACACAACTAGAGTCTAAATGGATCAAATATCTAAATATTAAAACAGAAACACTAAATCTACTGGAAGACAAGGTAGATAGAAGTCTTGGAGACATAGGGGTAGGCAGAGAATTCATGAAGAAAACACAAACTGCATGGGAAACACTTCAAAGAATCAACAACTGGGATCTTTTATTATTGAAAAGTTTCTGCTCTTCAAAAGAAATCAGCAACAGAGTGAAAAGAAAACCCACAGAATGGGAAAGAATTTTAGCCAGCAACCCCTCAGACAAAGGACTTATATCCAGAACATATAAAGAATTTTAAAACATCAAGCCCACAAGTTCAAAGACCCTCTCCAAAAATGGGCATCTGAGATGAACATACAGTTCTCAGAGGAAGATATACAAATGGCAAATAAATACATAAAGAAATATTCACCATCACTTGTCATTTGAGAAATGCAAATTTAAACAGCATTGAGATCGCATCTCACTCTGGAATGAATAGCTGCCATCAAGAAAACAACTGATAACAAATGCTGATGAGGCTGTGGAGAGGAAGAGGAACACTGCTCCACTGTTGGTGGGAGTGCAGACTGGTGCAGCCACTGTGGAAATCACTATGGAGATTTCCCAGAAAACTAGGACTGGAAGTGCCATTCAACCCAGCTATTATCCTCCTGGGTATTTTCCCAGAAAACCTGAAAAGGTCATATTACAGTGATATATGTGCACCCATGTTCATAGCAGCACAATTTGTAATAGCTAAATCTTGGAAACAACCAAAATGCCCATCAACTGCAGAATGGATGAAAAAGATTTTCATATAAAGGTACTTTTATATAATCAAATATTACTCAGCTATAAAAAGGATGATATTGAGGCCTTCATATTGAAATAGAGGCCACTTGAGCCTATTCTCATAAGTGAAATACATAAGAATAATATTTATAAATATCACATTGTATAAATGTGTAAAAAGTAATAACTGTAGGAGTAATAAAACTCAAAATGTGTAATTGCTATTGTCAGAAGGAGAGGAAAAGAAAGTGCTCTAAAGAATATAACTGCATGTGTGTTTAAGTGTGTAGGATTGATAACCATATTACTAAGTTTTTGTTGGAACATTGAGCAAAACTGTTTGCAGTCTCACTGTTTGAATGTCCACTTTGTGTGCTTTAATTTTGTAACTTGAACAACTGTTTCTAAGATGACAGTATGTAATTGGTCAACTAGTGATTTTTTAGTGTTTATTTTATTTTGGGGTTTTTTTTTTGAATTTCGTGTTATTGTTTCCTTTTTTCTGTTTTGCTTTTTTTCTCTTTAAATAAAAAAATTTTTTTAAAAAGAGGACCATAGGAAAACGATCGAAACCTTGAATGAAGAATATAAAAAGGAATTACAATGCATAAAACAGATTCAAAGAGATATTCAGGAAATTAAAAGTTGATCAAAAACTGGTAAAACTGCTTGAAAGAGACTGAAGATAGACTTTCAGACCTTGAAGACAGGCTCACAGCTAGCAATTATGAAAGCAAAGATCTCTTAAAAATAACAAGGAACTAGGTAATAGCAATTCAATGGCTTTAAGACAATTCAAAGAAAAATAATTTAAGAGTGATAGGTATCAGTGAAGAAGTAGCAGTCAACATAAATGAAATTAAAAGGCTATTTACAGAGGTAACAGAAGAAAACTTCCCAAACATGGGAAAAGGATCTGGCATACAGGTAAGTGAAGCATATAGGACTGCAACTAGCCATAACCAAAGTAAATCTACACCCAGACATATAATAATCAAGATCTCAGAAATTCAGACCAAGAACAGAATATTAAAAGCTGTTAGAGAAAAGAAACAGATCATCTATAAAGGAAAACAATCAGAATCACAGCAGACTTGTCAACACAAACCATCAAGTCAAGAAGAGTTTGAAGTGTTTCAAATCCTGAAAGAAAACGACTTCCAACCCAGATTGATATATCCTGCAAAACTACCTTTCAAAATTGATGGAAAAATAAGATACTTCCATGATAAAGAACAACTGAAGGAATTCATGACACCAAACCAACTCTACAGAGAGTACTGAAGGATATTCTAGAGAGAGACAAAGATGACCATGGTTCCAGGAACAGCAGCAAAGGAGGATCGCCAAACAAGACAGGCAGTTGAATGAATGGGAGAAGTGGAGGGCCAACAACAGGAGGATAGCAGGGCAGCAATGAACCAATGCATGCTAGTAATAACGATTAATGAAGATGGCCTTAATTCACCAATAAGAAGAAACAGAGAGTGGATCAAGAAACAGGATCCATCAATATACTGTATACAAGAAACACATTTAATTGGAAAGGAAATAAATAGACTGAAAATCAAAAGACAGAAAACAGTTGTTATATGTGACAGGAGACCAGAAAAAAAGCAAAGGTAACTTGCTCATCAACCACAGAATGGATAAGCAAAAGATATGGTATTTTCATGTAGTGGAAAGCTGCCCAGCTATAAAGTAGGATAATCTTGAGGCTCTTGTAGGTAAATGGATGCAACAGGAGATCATGTTCATGGGCAAAACAGTTTGAACTCATGCAGGTGAACCCTAGCATAGAAAACAGAAGGAGTTAATGGGATCCAAAAAGCAAAATAGATATTCTGAAAGCGATAGGGGAAGAAACACCTGGGAGGAGAAGGTGGTAACCACTATCACTTTCCTATTGTCTTGTCTTGAACTCTTGCATCATTTTCATAACTGTTAGGTTTGGTTCTGTTCTGTCTTGTTAGATTTTACTATGTCTGATGGTATGGGAAGCTATTTTGGAAAAAACAAGAGGCAATATGGCAGCCACAATTGGTTTCATATTATCCTGTTTTGAAGTTCTGTAATGCCTTCATTCTTCTGTTTAATTGGTTAATTCTGTTTTGTTTTATTTGGTTTTATTATGTTTGACAGTATGATAAAGTAGGACAGTATAATAAAGTAGGTTGGCTAGTTTGAAGAAAACGAGACATTATAATAACATTAGAATAATAATTGTTCCTTTTTATCTTATTTTGAAGTCTTATAATGCTTTCATTCTTTTGTTTTGATTGGTTTTAATTTGTTTTCTATCATTTGCTTTCATTACGTGTGAAGATATGGACATCTATTTTGAAGAAAAAGAGAGACAATATGGTAGCCATTGTTGATTTTCTATTGTCATGTTTTGAAGTCCCATAATGTTTTCTTTTGCTTTGATTGGTTTGATACTATTTTGTTTTGTTTGATTTTATTGTGTGTGAAGGTATGGACAACTATTTCAAAGAAAATAAGAGACATTATGATAGCCACAGTTGATTCCCTGTTGTCTTGTTTTGAAGTCTTGTGTTGCTTGCATGTTGTGTTCTGATTTGTTTTGTTCTGTATCTATTTTGCTTTGTTTTATTCTTTTAAAAAAATACGGGTGACTGGAGTTTTAAAATTTTTTTTTAAAATGCTATTGGCCCATGCCTTTGTGGGGAAAGCAATCTGAACACTGAGACCCAGGCCAACCAGGCTGAGCAAGTGCACGTACACAGGCCTTTGGCAGGAGGAGTAATGAGAGGAGCAACCTTAAGTGTCTGAAGCAGCAGTGAGCAGCCAGCAGTTGGGCTCTGAGAGCTCCACCAACAGAAGACCAGACTCAATCCCCACATCCAGAGGCAAAGATCAGATCCACACTCAGCAAAATTTCCATGGCAAATTTGATTGAAGTACAAAGCACATTTTTGGGACCTGTATGGACAGTATCACAGAACTGTAAACACCAGAGATATTTTACTACTTTATTCTCCCTTGTTTGTCTGATTAGCTACCCTTTTCCTATCTAGTTGGATGTCATCTTGTTTTTTGGGGGGTGTTTATTTTTGTTTTTGTTTTTGCATTTTGTGGTTACCTTTGTTTGGGGTATTTTTCTTTTTTTCCTCCTTTTTCTGGTATAGTTTTTTCATTCTTTTCTTTTTCATTCTCTTTCTTCCTTCTTTTTTTCACTGTTTAGGTTTCTTACCTTTATTTTTTGTTTTCTTCTACTGATCTTCTTTCTCTCTTTCCTCAACTACTCCTTAAACTTTCAAGTGAGTAAGCATTGTATCTTCCTTTTCTGGTTATTCCTTAACATTCTATTTCATTTTTTCCCTTCTGTGTCCTCCAGTTTTCAAAAACTTAGGTGATCATCCTTTGCCTTCCAGGCTAGACTTTACTATATTTGACCTCCTTTATCACTTTATCCTGTCTTCTACCTATATTAACCCCCCACTAGCTACAGAAGGCTAAAATCAGTCTGCTAAAGGGAAAATCAATTCATACAAGTACACAAAATATGTTTGATTTTGTTATATAACTTTAGAGCTTGTGGTCGGAGGTAGCAGGTTGATAGTTACCATGGTTTGTCAGTAGTTAAGCTGTACTTGAAACTACTGTTATTACTAACTGTATTACTTTAACTTGGATGTCATTCATGTTATAATCAGTTTTTCTCCTTTGTACCATAACACTGCAATTGTATGAGCTAATAATCATCACCATAGCCCAGTACCAAGGACTAGGTGCTGAGCCAAGTAGTAACTTTTCATCCTTTACAGATTGGGAAAGTAGGTTCTTGGGATAGCTATGAAGAACTACCTATACCTAGAGGACATCCCTGAAGAGCAGACATCTCCTAGAGAAGCCTATAATAGTGATAAAGCTATCTATCATAAGAAATTGGCAAGCATCAATGTAGGAAACAAAATGAAAAAGAAAAAATATAAAATGACAAGACACAGAAGGAAAATGCAACCCCAGACCCAAAGCCCACCCAGGACCAGTCCAGAGCACAATAAGACAAAACTGGAAGTCAAACACTAGAACTTTCTGAAGTGATGTCAACAAAAGTAAAAAAAACAAATGGAAATGGCTACAGAGAAAACAAACTCTTGGGTATAAACAGAAATAATGTTTAAAATCAAAGATAATAGAGAAGATACAGATAAAAGAATAGAAGACCTTAGAAAAATGATAAAATCAAAAATTACCCACTATAGGAAAGAAATGGAATCCATGAAACAGATCCAAACAGAAATCCAAGGGATTAAAACCTCCATTGAATGTATGCGCAACAAATGGAAGGAAGGAGAGAATGGAATATCAGATATTGACAGAACTGCTGCTAGTGATTGTGAAAAAAAAGAAATTTTTAAAACAGCAAGCAACCATGAAAAATCAATCCAAAAGCTACAAGATGAAGCAAGATGAATAACATAAGATTGATTGGGGTCAATGAGAAAGGTGGCAACAGCACAATGGCATAAAAAACTCTCCACAGAAATAATGACAAAAAAAATAAATGAAGCATACAGAACTATAAACAGCCATGACCAAAATAAAACTACACCAAGGCATACAATAATCAAGATTCCAGAAATTCAGTACAAGAACAGAATATTAAAAACTGTTAGGGAAAAGAAACAGACCATCTATGTAAAAAAGCCCACCAGAATCATGCAAATTCTCAAGTGAAGAGCTTGGAGTGAAATATTTCAGGTCCTGAAAGAAAGCAACTTCTAACCCAGAATGATGTACCCTGCAAAACTATCTTTCAAAATTAATGGCAAATTAAGATACTTCTATGACAAAAAACAGTTAAAGAAATTCATGACCACCAAACCAGTCCTAGAAAGGGTAGTGAAAGATATTTTAGACAGAGGTAAAAATGACCACAATTCCAAGAACAAAACCATAAAGAAACTACCTAGTAGGGTAAGCAATTAAACAGAAGGGAAAAGCAGAGAACCAACAGCAGTAAAATATCATGACAAAGATAAGCTAATAAATAATTAAAATCATCAAAGTAAATGGCCTCAATTCATCAATCAAAAGCAACAGTTTGGAAGAATGGATCAAGAAACAATATCCAACTGTGTGCTGTATACAAGAAACACATTTAATTAAAAAAGAAATTCATAGACTGAAAATCAAAAGACAGAAAATAATCATCCATGCAAGAGGAGCCCAGAAAAAAGCAGGAGCAGCTATTCTGTTTGCAGACAATGTGAACTTCAAGAATAATCAAAAGAGATAAGGAAGGTCACTGCATTTTTGCTAGGGGAAAACTTCAGGAGTAGGAAATAACAATCATAAGTATGTATGCACCAAATACAGGAGCAACCGACTATATAAAAATTATTATTAGACATGAAAAATCATATAAGCAATAACAGAATTGTAATTAGAGACCTTAATATCAAATTGTCACAAAAAGATAAATCAATTAGACAAAAAATCAGCAAAGAAATATCAGCATTGATCCAAACCTGTGAACAAATGGACTTAGTAAATGTTTACAGTGTTCCACCCCACATCGTCAGAATATACATTCTTCTCAGCTGCACGTATGTTCTCTAAAATAGACCATATAATAACCCACAGAACATGCTTAAGTAAATGCAAAGGAACTGAAATTATCCCATGCATATTATCTGACCATAGTGCAATAAAATTGAAAATTGGCAAAAGAAACCGCAGAAACTCCATGAACACATGGAAATTTAATAACACCCTCCTAAACAATAAATGGATCACAAATAAAATTAAAGAAGAAACTAAACAATATCTACAAGTAAATGAGAAAGCAGATACAACATACCACAACTTATGGGACACAATGAAAAAAATCCTAAGAGGGAAATTTATAGCAGTGAATTATCACATCAGGAAAAAAGAATGAACACAAGTAAACAACCTAATCTGCACCTCAAGCTTCTAGAAAAAGAAGAGTAAGACAAGCCTGAAGTCATGCAAAGGAAGAGATTATGAAGAGCAGAGCAGAAATCAATGCAATAGAGACTAAGAAAATAATACAAAGAATTAATAAATCAAAGAGTTGGTTCTTTGAAAGAATAAATAAAATTGATAAAACCTTAAACAGCCTTATCAAAAAAAAAGAAAGAAAAGACATAAACCCATGCATTGAGGAATGAAAAGGGTAGAATCACTACAGATCCTGTGGAAATTTAGAAGGTTGTCAATACCTACTTTGAAAATCTTTACTCTCATAGGATGGAAAACACAGAAGAAATGGACAGATTCCGAGGTATGTGTGAATTATCAAAGCAGAATAAAGAAGATATAAAAATTCTAAATAAGCCAATACCAGTTTATGGGATTGGAAATGTAATTAAAACCAACAAAGAACATAGGAAATACTTCGAAGAATCAACAACCGGGATCTCATCTTGTTAAAAAGCTTTTCCACATCAAGAGAAATCACCAACAGAGTGAAAAGACAACCCACAGAGTGAGAAAAATTTAGCCAGTTGTCCCTCAGACAAAGGACTTATATCTAGAACATATAAAGAATTGAAAAAATTCAGACTCCCCACATTCAAAGACCCAATCCAAAAATGGACATCTGAGATGATTACACAATTCTCAGATGAAAAAATGCAAATGGCAAACAAATGTATGAAAAAATGTTCTACATCATTGGTCATTCAAGTGATGCAAATTAAAACAACACTGAGATCCCATCTCACCCTAGAAAGAATAGCTACCATCAAGAAATCAACCAATAGCAAATGCTGGTGGGGCTCTGAGGAGAAAGGAACAGTTCTCCATTGTTGGTGGGAGTGTAGACTGGTATAACCACTGTAGAAATCAGTGTAAAGATTCCTCAAAAAAACTAGGATTAGAGATCCTATTCAATCCAGCTTTTCTCCTTCTGGGTATCTTCCCAGAAGAATTAAAGATGTCATACCAGAGCAGTATAGGATATATGACTAATTTCTATTAATTCATTGAAAAGTTTGCACTTATATTGTTTGATCAGTTTTTCATGCCTATACCTTGTAATCTGAGCAACTACTTTGAAGGTAACAGTACACAATCTATTAACCATTGTTACTCTCCTAATATCTTATTTTGAAATATTGTATCATTATTTTTAGTGGTTTTGCTCTTTAAAATAAAATATGCTGTGATATTCTGTTTATAGAAGATGATTCTTTAAATACAAAATGACATTATTTGAAGACAAAAGAATGAAAAAGACAAAAAATTCCAACAGAAAACATACAAAAAATCTAGAGTACATTAATATTTTGTTTATTATTAGTAGACAAAACAAATTGAAAACTAAGTATATTACCAGAGATAAATGGTCAATTCATCTGTAGGACATAAGAATCTTAAACGTATAGATACTTGATAAAAGCACTTCAAGTTACATGTGCTATCTCTGTGAAGTGAAAGCAATATAGAAATTTGCATTCATAGTTGGATATTGTAACATTCCTTTCTTGTTAAATGTAGAGACAAGTAGATGAAGCGAGCATTAAGATAAAGATCTAAACCATGCCACCATCCACACTGACCTAATGACACTGATGGATCACCACTCAGTAACTACAGAATGTACTCTCTTTGCATGTGCATATTGAACACTTGCCAAAATAGTTGATGTGTTGAACCAAACTAAAATTTTAATAAATTTTAAAATATTTCAGTCATATAATGTGTTCTCTGATCACACTGGAATTAAAAATTGACACCTGTAAGATACTTAGGACAGTCTTCTGCACTGCCAGATATTTAGCAATTAAACAACATACTTCTGAATAGCCTGAGTGAAAAACAAAATAATGAGAAAGAGTATCAAATGTTTGATATTAATGGCAAACACACAGCAAATTCTTTTTATATGTCATTTTGCTCGTACTATTTTAAAAATAAAATTTCAAGACTAATTGATGTTGCTCATGGTTCTCCAAAGAAATGTAACTATTGGGTAAATAGAGTAGTTAGATGATGATGATGATGATGATGATGATAGATAGATAGATAGATAGATAGATAGATAGATAGATAGATAGATAATAGGTAGGTAGGTAGATAGATAGATGATAGATAGATAGTCTAGGAATTGACTCACAGATTAATGGAAGCTGGGAAGTCCAAGGATTGGCTGCCTATTGGCTGGTGAGCCAGTATACAAGTGTGAACAGCAGGTGTGAAGATTTGGTCCAAGACTGAAGGTTTGAAAACCACCAACAGTCAGATCAAAGGCCAGCAAGAAATGGGTTTTCTAGCTCAAACCAAGGAAAGAATTCACCAGATTATTCCTTCACCCTGTATGGGACTGGATGAAGCCCACCCACACTGGTGAGGGTAGATCTTCTTTACTAAGTCCAGGGATTCAAAGACTCATCTTTACACAGATACCTTCACATCAATAACCCAAATGTCTAAAGTCAGTTATAAAATTATGAATGAATTTAAGCAAAAAAGAGTAGAATTAAGGAAATAATGAAAATAAAAGTATAAATTAGTTATATAGAAAATTTTAAAAGCAAATAGACAAATTCAAATTTTATTTCTTTAAAAAGAGTAATACAATCTTGATACACCCCTATAAGACAAACCAGTATAAAGAGAAGTTACCAATGTCAGGAATAAAAAAAGAAGTATAAATGCCCTATAGTTCTTAAAAAGAAATCAAGAGATAAAATGAGTAATTTTATGACCAATATGAGGAAAAAAATAAAAATAAATAAATAGAAAGGAAATGGAAAATGCCTTAAAATACAATTTACCAAAACTATCAGTGAATGAAATGGAAAATCTGAAGGCCAGTCCAATAAAGGTCATTCTATGAAATAGTTGACTGGTACTCTGCAAAAATTTTCAAAGTCCAGAAATACAAAGTAGGGTTAAAAATTGTTTAAGATAAAAGACTAGGAAGATGAAAATAACATAGGTCATGTGATCTTCTCTTAGACTCAGGATGTAAGGGGGAAAGAACTGTAAGTCACACTTTGGCACAACTGATGAAATTTGAGCCCAGACTCTGCATCAAATATTTAATTTCCTGATTTCAATAAACACTGTGGTTATGAAAGTACTTGTTCTTATTGAGAAATGCACACTGAAATATTTAGCAATAAATTGGCACAATGTCTTCAGCTTTCAGTCTGTTCTCAGAGTGAGTTAAGGAAATGCACCCATGATGGAGAAAGACTTAACAGTAGGAGACCAGAATGCTAAAGCAGGTGGTACCTATGACCTACAGTCGGTGAATTTATATAGAGAGCATAATGGTCATTTCTTGTAGTATTGTTACAACTTTTATGCTTGCTTGAAATTGTATCAAAATAGTAAATTACAAAAAAATCAATGTAGCTCTTCCTCAGACCTCAGCCTCTGTCCTCAGAAACTCCAGCCATTCACCAATAGTTGAAGTCTTTCTGGGGTTGGTTGTGCACAGCTTGGGGTTTGAGGTCAAGAGAGAGCATGTGTATCGGGCAGCTCCTGCCCGCACAGCCAGCTATATGGGAAGAGGGAGAGGGGCCAACCCCTTGGATATCCTTGGTGCATCCCTGACTTGGTGGGGCTGGACCTAAGGCTATACAGGTGACATTCTCACAATGCAATCATAATGAACAACTGTAGTGACAGTTGTTTTGTACATTTTTCCTTGCTTCTTCCCAAACTGCCTGTTGGTGAATGTAGAGACCATGAATACCTTGTCCTGTAGAGTTGTTCTAACACCACTACCATCCTTGGGAGCGGGGAGATATGTGAGAGCTTGAAGCCGGGATTCTTTTTGACTTTAGTGTGAAGCTGGTCTTCTGAGTGTAACTATCTGGCTGCCTGGTGAATGACTTCAGTAATGTGAGCTCAGAAAGCAAAACTGACAAGGGTTGCCTCCTGGGGGTGTGTAGTCTGTTACAGGCAGAGGTTGGAGGCACACCCCCTCCTCCCACTTGTGGCTGCAAACTGGATATTGGGACACCCCTGGGGACCTACTCTCATATCAGCATATTGTTAATATGTCTGACACTCCCTTGTAGTCAGTCTAGCCTCCTTTTTACCAAAATTTGAAGCAAAGTTTGGGTTAAGTTCTCAGCAGCTTGAAACTCCATGCTCCTCTGAGCATGTGATTGTCTGGTGTAATGTTTGAATTCTGACTCCCATAAATATGATTCAAGTGCTAACTCTATTCCTCTTGAATTTAACTTACCTCGAAATAGGCTTTTTGCAGATGTAAATGAGTGAAAGTTCTTGAGGTCAGACCATACTGAATTTAGGATTGGCCGTGTACTACTCACTTCAGCATTCTGGTCTCTCACTATCAGTTCTTTCTCCATCCTGTGTGCCCAGCCCTAGGATTGGCAATAACTGCTTTCCTGGTTAAGGTCAGGAAAAGGAGATCTGAGATAGACACATGGAAAGAGGCTGCAAAGACAGCAGAGATCAGGCTGGTGCATCCTAAGCCGCAGAACAGCTGGAGCCCCTGAGGCTGGTGGCCAGATAAGGATCCTCCCCTGGAGCACTCAATACCTTGATTTCAGACTTTTCATTTCCCAGATGTGTGAGAAAATAAGTGTGTGCTCCTTCAAGCACCTCTGTTTATCATTTGCTGCTGCCGCCCCAGGAGACAAATGTCCCAGAGGTCACCATTCCTGCTGGCCACTTCTTTCTCCTGACAGTGTAAAATCAGGTCAGCATTCCCTGAGCCTGTGGCTTTGGAGGTGCTCTTGAAGGGCACAGCCTGGAGATCATGAGTTTGCAGGGCAGGTAAGTCTACCCCTAGGCATCAGGTTAAGTCTACCCCTAGGCATCTCGGTGTCCTTGTAGGTGATAGCACTGCCCCTCCCTGTATCTGAGGGGCTGCTCCCTGTGGGCACTTCACACTGACGATGGACAGAGGCAGAGCAGGGAGGAAGACAGGGCCGATTAGCAAGCCTGGAGAGGGGGCCACTGGGCAGTAAAACCCCAGGTATGATGCAAATTCAGAATCAACTTAAGGGAGATATTTAAACAAAATCTGCATTCATAAAAATGAATAACAAAAAGGTTTTACAGCTTTCATTTTCAATCAATCTGCATTTGTAAATATCTTTATTCAATTTGCACTTTGGATAGAGATATCATTTTAAATTTTAATTTCTATAACTCCAAAGGATGTTTTTCTTACCTTTTTTTTTTTTAGTCTCAGAAAAGATCAAGAGTTCCTCACTAAAAGAAAAATAAGCTTAATAAATAATAAATACAGAGCAAATTACTAATGCTTAATTTTTCATTCTTCTATGAATATTTCAGCAAATAATAGGTTCCCTTAGATTGCAATAATAAGGCCACCAGGGAGCCAGCAACAGGGCTGGGGCACCTTCGTTCTAGACTCTGTTGATGGCATTAGTTTAAAATTAATTCAGGAGCTACTTTCATTTCCAGTTCATTCAAGAGACAATCATATTCCCAATGCACCTCTCAGTTACCTGTCCAAGATTCTTCCTGAGGAATGGGGCTGCTTCCCTCAGAGGAGATCGTCAGGGATCTCAATCCTAACCTGGCTTCTCTGGGTCCTCCTGGGAAGCACTTGCCTGCCTCAGAAGGCTTTCAAGGGGAGTCATGTTGTTTGTGTAGGCAAGAATGACCTTGCTGGCTGGGATGTGCACATCACCTCACACTCACACACACACAAACACACTCAGCCCATTGTCCTCAGGAAAACAGATGGTGAAGAAGTCTTCTTAGACTAGGTTGGGTGATCCTTCTGCGGGCCCCAGAAATAGGTTTTCAGCCTCAGTTTTAGTTTGTGCAGAAACTTTGCCATTTATGTCTTGTGTTCATGTAAATCCCCTTGACCCCATTCCTCCTTGAGCCTTTATAATTAAAGAAAACCTCAGTCAAAATAGTTTCACATTTTCCAAGACATCTGCAAACATCATTGACTGGTTACATCATCTGTCCTACCTTTCTTAGAAGCTTAAACATAAGAGCTCTGGACCCAAGTGGGAGGTCAGTACCTGACACTCGTCCCTCTATCTTCTGATCTAATCTGGTACCAAGGTTTCAGTTGGCTTTGTTGTTTCCTCTTTGTTGTTAGTTCTCCCTAAGGGACCATTTGAGGCATCCCTGAGAGTGTGGCTCAGCCGTGGGCCTCCAGTCACTTTCTAGGGAGCAGCAACCATGACAGGAATGCCATCTATCTAGATCACACGCCCTCCCAGAAAGGTGCCTCCCTCAAGCTCTCTCCCATTCTGTCACTCTTTGGGGAGCCCTATCCTGTAGCAGGAGGTAAAAATACCTTCTTAAATCACATATGGAGAAGGGACGTAGGAAGAAGGCTTGTTGCCTGTGAGGCCAGGCTGGTGACCCAGGCCCAGTGGTTAGGCAGTGACCCCACCTGCCAGAAAGTGAGGCAGCCATGTTCCCAAAGACTGAGATAGCTACATACCAACACTCAGCTCCCCAACCTCATAAGGCACATTCTACCTGTGACCCTCTTCATCTGCACGGCAGCCCAGCTGGGAGTGGGAGATACAACGCTCCCCTGGGGTGTAATGTGGATGGGGCTCAGGCAGACAGCACATCTTTGTGCAAAGTATAAGAAAGAGCAGCAGATGACTGCAATGTGTCAGTCATAGGCCAGTGGACCCCAGAAGGTGCTTGCACATTTCTGTCCCTTTCCTTATTCCTGCAGGCCAAGTAAGGAGGGGGATATAGAAGAGATATAACTCCCAACCTGATGCAATGGAAGAATGAATTCCAAGGAACAATGGGGATCAAGAGTGGGAAAGATTTACCGAGAGAGAGAGCCAGACAGAGAGAGACAGAGACAGAGAGAGGATGCCCACAAGAGGAGCGTAGGTGCTCAAAGGAATGATACAGACACAAATGGGAACTGGGGAATAGGAATAGGAAATAGAATAGCTCCTGAGAAACAGAAGGGTTCCCGAGTGGGTTGTCATGGAGGTCACTTTCCAAAAAATGTTTTATAGGGCCAAGTCAGTGTAGGTCAAACTATAATCTACCAATAACCACTTAGCTAACGTTGATCCAATGGTAAGCAGGAGATATAGGGAGCAAGGGCAAATGGACAACATCATTAACCTTGGCTGATAATCTATAGTTTTAGTCTTACCTTTAGTTTTAGTCTTCCTAGTTTAGTCTTAGTCTTAGTGGGTGGGAGAGAATGGCCCACCCCTAGTGAGATAATGGTTTATTTCTGCGGAAATCCCAAAAGGGTGGTGCCAACTACAGTATAATCTCACAATTACATTTAGCACTTCAGGAAGTATGTAAATCTGGCCACTGTGATTTTAACCTCAAGGTCTTGCCTTCTTCAGACATGCCTCCAGCCAGTTTTGATGTGCTCTAATCTGCACTGACTCTTTGGAGGCCCAGCCCTGATTGACTGCCTATTAATCTCTGTCTAATTTAGTTGCCTACAATAAATAGAAAAGAGAAGCCATGTATGATGACACAAGAGACAAGCAGAGCCCACCAACCACAGCCTCCACCCACACAGCCTTTGCTCACACTTGATGCTGAGCCTGGTCGCTGATGGGCCTGGGTCAGCATGCCTGGAACCTAGCCTCACCCTGACCACATGACACCTCAATAGGAAGTTCTAGCTTGGGCTACTGTTTGCATGTCAGCGTTAGAAACACCTGATCTCCTGACTGTAGTGTAGCCAGGTCTGGCTCTGAGGGACAGACTGCTACCCTCTAGAAAGGGGTCCCCTTGGCAAAAACTCCCACCCTGAACTTGACTGACTCAGATCTCAACTGGGATCAGAAGGCTGGGGCTTTTTGGAACTCCAGTAGGGATGTCAGCTAGAAAGGGACTCATGCATCCCCCAACTTTGAAGACAAGCAGCTTCCTAGATACATACTCTATGGAGAGATGTGCTGCTGAGCAAAAGAAAGAGGCACTTGCAAAAGAAAGAGCACCCACCTGTATCTTGGACTGAGAAGGTATGCTGACATGGTCATGCCGTAGTCAGAGAGCACTACAGGAATGGGAGACAGGGAAATCCTGGGCCTTTGCCTGCTACTCATTAAAGCATGACTCATGTCTTCTTCTGGGACAGCCACCTTGGCTAAAGATTACCATTCTTCAGTTGGCCCCACAGATGCCCAATGGGAAACTAAAAGCAGAACAAAACTTGATCTTCTTTTTGTAGCCTTTGTTACTATCAATCTTGGTCACACCTCTTGCCAGCTCTGCACACAGGAACATGTCATTTAGAGAATGTTTTAAGAGTTGAAAACATAAGGTTGATTAGTCCCAAATTTACGTGACTTATTCTCCCTCAAGACCGAGGACACAAGATGAGAAATTTATAGGAACATCCAACTACACCCAGAAGACTCCAGCCATTGCCCTAAACCTGTGATTACCTGAGTTCCAGGAAAAGCAGAGCCTCCCATGATGGAAGCCACCATGAACGATCATTTCTTAGGAACAGAACCATTCCTCAAACTATGAGGAGTGCTACTAACCAGGATGACCTCGCCTTCCAGCTGATCCATAAAAGCCAGTCTCCACCTTTGAGGCTAGGTCACTCTGACCCTTCATCACAGTGCACCCTCCCAGCCGCTCGTACTGGAGTGCTTTCCTATTTTTCTTGCTTTCCTTTGTTAAGGGATGGCCTGATCTTTGCCAGCTCCTCAAACTAAAATCTTTTGCCATTTTTGCTTAATTTCTAATTAAAGCTTTTTCTTCTAAGTTTGTACCTCGGTTTAAATTTCCGTTACTTAGTAAAGCAAACTTATGCTAGCCAGCAGCAATGTGAAGATATTCTTCAATGTGAGGACGTTCTGTGAACATTGGCGTAGGAGAAGAGCACAGAGCACAGGGGACTTCAGCAGCCAAGACAGGCCCAGCCAGGAGACAGCAGCCAGTGCTTGAAGAGGCATTTCTGTTGTGAGGTTTTGGATGCTGGAGTCTCCTTCAGCAGATGGCTTCTAGCTTCTTTCTGACCTGAGCAAAGAAATGATGAAGACAGATGCAAACAATAGCAAAGTTTTATAAAGATAGGAAAAAGAAATAGGCTCTGTAGAACAAGTTTGACCCAAGTGAAAGTAGGAAAAGAAGGACGCCTTACAGCGTGAAGGCAAAGCCATCCACACAAGCGGGAACACAGTGGCAGAAACTCATTGGAGAGTGGTTGTCATGGTTTGTGTCTAGATGTCCCCCCAAAACCACATGCAGTTTTAGATGGAGTTTTTTCAGAGGTGGCAGGACCCAGAATGTGTGATTGATTCACGGATGGTTCAGTGCTAGGATTAAGGATGCTGGGATTAAAGTTATGTGATTACTAAATCAACTCGCTGATTGGTTTGGCACTGCCCTAATCCTAGCAGTCTAGATACAATGTGTAATGACAGAAAAAGTCTTGTCTCCCCCGAACCCTCCACTTGTTGCTTTGCCTTACTTTCGGCCCACCATGACGGCTCTCCTCTGCCAAGCCACCATACTTTGGAGCCAGCCAATTATGGATTGAAATCTCTATAAACTGTGAGCTAAATAAATCTTTTCTCTTTTAACTTTGGGTGTCAGGTATTTTGTCTCAGTAATGAGAGAATAAAGATTAAGACAACTATTCTTAGGGGCTGGCGATTTAGCTCAGTGACATAAGCGCTTGCCTGGCAAGCATGAGGTGGTGAGTTTGATCCTCAGTACCAAAAAAAAAAAGACAACTATACTTTTTGTATCATCCACTCCTCAGGCCAATGGAAAATGAGCTCAAATTCTCAAGAGAAAGCCACAGGCACTTTGGGAACTGTTCTGCACAAGTCCTGGAATTTTGTAATTAACACTTCCTCAGTCAGTTTCATATCTCATTTCTAGGTCACAAAAGACTGGCCATATCACCTCTCCTCCCCTCCTGCAGGTATGTGTTGCAAACCCTGACTGCCCCACCCCAAGATGCTTACCAAGCATGGTTATCTTTGAGATAACCCAGGCTGGCCTAACACCCACATGCTTATCTCTCTTAGGTGAGAGAAGATCAGGGTAGCAACTCCAGACCAAAGGGTCACCATAGCCATCCTAGCACCTACCACATTGCCCCCCTCCTGTGTGAGACATATTGTCCCCACAGGGGGCTTGCAGCACTCCAAGGCATCCACCATGAGGCTGGCCACTACTCCCTGGAGGATCAGCCAGTAGGAACAGGCTGTCAGACACATCACACAGGTGTAAGTAACCCATGAGGTACCTCATTGCCTTGCAAGTCTTGGCTGGACCTCAGGGCTCCTGTGTCAGTAAGATGCTGACCGTATGTGTACATGTACTCATGCAGGGGTGGGACAGATTGTGTAAGGCCACTAACACATTTGTCAAATGAGTCAAAAAAGCACAGGGGGAAAGGCATTCACTGAGGACCAGGGATCCAGGCCACATGGAAGGTGGCCATGGTGCCACAGTACAAAGGCCAAGCAAGAAAGAAGGAAGCTGTCCAAAATCCTTGGGCATCTTCTTGGAAGGACTTAATTGCCCACCACAGTTGGAGAAGACCAGACAGGTCAGTGACCTGAAAACCTGGGAGAGACTATCAGTGCCACCCATCAGCCTCAGGACACACACAAAGCCTCAGAAGTCAGTCAGTTCCTGGGCACATGACTGTTTAATTAGCACGCTGGGTGGGCCCTACAGTCTGGGGTATCTTCCTCTTCCCATTGCTCCCCAACTGCAGCTGTCTGTGGGAAGGCACACAGACAAAGCCCAACATGGACCCCCCTATGGCATGCCGAGGTTCAGTCCTATGAGTGCTGCATTTGCTCAGTCATTTGCCAAATTGCCTTCACAGGGCCTGATGGTAGCAAGTGCCCATGAGTCCTTGACCCAAAGATCCTGTTCTAGAGGGCAGGAGCACAGCACAGCCTGTCATATTCACACTGTGAGATGGTGAGGTCATGGCACTTGGCCCAGTTTAGTCTCTGGCTTTGGTGGGCAGAATTGTGACATTTTTCTCCAAATCAGTACATCCTGTCACAGCCGACTGATCCTGCATTTAAATAGCTGCCTGCTGTGTCTTGGTGCTCAGAGAATAACAGGAAGTGCCCTCAATACCCAGGCTGTTAGCAGGAGGGAAAGAAAGAGGCCCTGCCGAAGAAGACTCCTAAAAATAGTGCAGCCCACACCTCCCACAAGCAGCCTGCAAAGAGATGGAAGGAGCTGAGGGCTCTTTCATCCTGGATGCAAGAGGGGTAGTGGCCGTAGACACCATGCTTTCGATGCTTAGAGCCACGAAATGAGTCATGCAGGTGACCTCTGCAGTTAAGAGCACTGGTGTCAGAGCCCAGGAGACAAACCCAGAGGGCTGGGGACCAAACTATCATAAAGAACTCTTGGGGTCCATTTTCCAAGCACCCATCATATGCCAAGCCCTGTGCTCCCACTCAGTTGGACCCAGTACTGGTCTCACAGCCCCCAACACAGGTGGGTCTTCAAGTCACAGCCCCAGAGTACATGTGAGGTCCTCAGGTCACAATCCCCCAGTGCAGAAGGAGTCCCCACTCCATAGCCTCTCAATTCAGTAATTAGACTGTGTTCCTGATTCAAGTGGGATCCTTGATACACAGACGAAGAGACTCAGGCTGGATAGTGGACATTAAACGTCAGGAATTCTCAGGAAAGGGACTTGCTACAACTGCACTGGGCAGGATAAGGACAGGGTCCAAGGTCAAGGCCAGATTGAGGAGAGGTTTTAGAAGAGACTGTTCAAAAGTTTAGTCAAACTTTCCACATGTTCCAGGAGCACGGGTCAGAGTAAGGACAGCACAACTGAGACGCACTGGAGAGGCCAGGGTGGTGCTGTGGCCTAAGGTTCTGTAAATCATTTTGGCTTTTACCCAGGAAGTGGACCCTGCCAAACAAGAGACATTTTAACATTTAACCTGGGCATGTGGGAGAAGCAGGCAGCATGGGCAGGACAGATGGAGGGCTTTGCTGGACAGAGCCATGGGGTGACTCAGGGATGTGCAGAGAGGAACCTATTCCCTGTGCAAATGGAAGAGCTGGGCTGACTCCGGTGCAGAGTGGGTGAACTGCCATTAATAGGGTCCAGGAAGAGGCCCTCTTGGGCACATTTGGGCAACGGCTGTTTCCAAAGTTTTGCTGCAGCCTTCGCTATTTATTATTGGTTTTGATAGTAGAACCAAACCAGTATATTATGGACCTATTTCACACACAGGAATATTTACTTTCTGTCCTGAGGAGGGAGCAAAACAGGAACCGAGCTATAGAAAGGAGCCAAAGAAGTCCTTCAGTGTCATCCAGCAGGGACCACTAAAGTGAGGGGGATGCCACTGGTACTCCCACATCTGCCTACAAAGAGTCAGTTAATCCCCATGCTGAGAGCTAGATGCAGCCCCAAGGACTGTGCAGACACTGGTCTGTCCCACTGCCTGGCCTCCCAGCTCTTGGACAGTAAGTGGGGGCTACTCTGCAAGAGTTATCCACCCCCAGTCCTGAGCACCAGTGCTGTCTCACCCAGCCAGCTCTGGGCAGCCTGAGCCCCCAGCCAGCCTGCCCACATCTCTGGTCAATGATGACCAGACTCAAGCTCCCCTCAGTGGCCACTTTCAGGAAGACTGGGTTCAAACCCTGTTTCACAGTGCCTTACCTCTGGCTTTGGGGAAGGGTGGAATTCAGTTGCCTCCAGGAAGAAGAGAAGAAATGACATCTGTCACCTCACACATAGCTGTGAGAACTAAGACAAGGTCTTCAGGGCTGGCACACAGTACCGACAAGTGTTAGGCTTGGGGCTATGATTCCCGGGCCAGTGAAAAAGCTACACTTTCCAAAGAAACTGTCCTGGAAAACTGTCCTGGAAGACCATCCACAGAGTACAGGGTTTTCTGTGGTTGTTCCTCTGGCACAATCCCAGCCACCATTCTGTCTTGTCCCCTCCTTATCATCTTTGGGCACAACTCTGATAATTCCCATCTCAATAGTTGGCACAATCTGAGCTTTACCCAAGCTTCTGCTGAGCTGATGGTTTTTCTCCTTATTGATTTATAAGGATCAATAAGAAAATTGGTGCTTTTTAAATGTTATTTACTGCAAATGCTTCCTCAATTACTCATCTGTCTTTCTGCTTGTGTGTGAAGAGTTCAGTCTTCAAAGTTTATGTGGTTGTGCTGCCAATCTCTCTCTGAGCTTCACATCATACTTAACCTTTTCCTAGATGAAGAATATCTATGATCCTCCTGCTTTCTTCTGGAGGAGTTCAGACTCATTTTGTTTTTCTATTTAGCTTGTTGATTTTTCCAGAATTTATCTGGTGTAAGAATGAGATTGAGCCTAAGTTCCTAAATTCCCAGCCACCTCTGCAGACTTCAGGATGCTCTCTCCACAGCAGGGCCACCATAAGTGCCCCTTGTCGCTGGCTGGTTTTAGCCCGGTCTGCACTCCAGCCATTCTGCTGGTTTGGGCACGGTGGGACAGTTCTCATTCCCTGAGTTATGACACCATGCCAGTTCTGAGTTATGAAATGCCAGTCAGTTAATAGGACTAGTCTATTCTCACATTTGCTGCAGAAGTTTTTGAATTTGTATATATTTGTTTCCGACAATAAAAGTGAAAACAAACTTGCCCATTTCTCAAACACACATGGACATGCTTACAAATACTGGACTTGGAATCACACCATGGGTATCAGTGCACTTAGGAAAAAAGTTTATAATTAAATTTTTTACTCAAAAACATGGGTATTTCTGTATTTTCTTATGTCCCTTTCTTTCTCTTTTTAAAATCAGATTTTATTGGTACATTTTGGATATACATGATGATCACATTCACCATAGAGAATTTGTACCTGTACATGATAGAACTTGATTCTTTTTTCCCCCATTCGCCTATCTGTGTCCTTTTCTAATCTTATCATTTAACATTTTCTTTGGGAACAAAGCTTTCCTAGTTCTCCTTATATACATTTCTGGGCATCTTAGCTGTGCCGTTATTATAAATGGAGTCATTTTCTCATTTTTATTCTGGCTATGCCTTATTATACAGGAAGTCTGTGGGTTGTCATAATTAATTTTGCACCTGGCCTATGTCATCCTCATGTTTGGAATAGTGTTCCTGGGGTGTCTGGATAGATTGATAATCGTAGCCTCCAGAAATGTCAGAAGTTTACCTCCTCTCTTCTTGTGTTTATGTTTCTGATTCCCTCTGTGAATTGCATCAGAATGATATCAAATAGCCATGCTGTGCTTCTAACCCATAGAGAATGACTGTACTACTGCCCACTAAGTGGGATCTTGGAAAATGCTCACTTTTTCCAGATTTATTTAGGGTTTTTAATCAAGATTGAATGCTGGATTTTAACAAATGCCTTTTAGGCTCCTATAGAATAATAACATTTTTCCCATTAAGTTGATAATAAGCTGAATTACAATAATAAACTTCTTACTGTTAAATCATTGACTTTCCAGGTTCATCCCACCTGGTTACAATATATCATTCTTTTGTCTATGCTGCTAGATTTTATTGGCTGATTTTTTTTCATTTTAAAGAGAATAAAACCAAGCAAAATAAAACAGAATAAAGTCAATCAAAACAAACCAGTATAAGTGACACAGGACTTCAAAACAATAGGGAATCAACAATAGCTACCATAATGCCCCTTGTTGTCTTCAAAATAGTTGCAGACAACCTTCAGACATAGTAAAAAATTAAACAAAACAGAACAAATAGAACTAATAAAAACAAAACAATGAATGCAATAAAGGACTTCAAAACAAGAGTAAATCCAAAATGGCTACCATAACAAATCTTGTTATCTTTGAAACAGCCACCTGTGCCATCAGATATAATAAAATCAAACAAAACAAAACAGAATAAAACCCAACCTAACAATACAATGAAAATGGTACAGGACTTCAAAACAATATGATAGGGAATGATCAGTGGCTACCACCCTCAGAAGGAGATCCCCGTGGATGTTACATTGCATACTGCTATCCTCTGAGAGCAGACCACCAGCTTAGACCTGCAAAGTCAGTGAAACACTAAACACTACAAGCATTAAACTGTATTCCATCTCAACAGCCTTCCTCGCTGCCTGTGTTTCTCTGGATCAGTCTGTCCCTTGCAGGAGGGAGAGGAGTGGCTCTTCTTGTTACCAGCCCTTGTGCCAGAAGGGCTGGCATCTGACTGTCCCCGCAGTGGGACCCTGATTCACAGGGAGGCTTGCTTCTTGGTGACTTCTTGTTCTCCTCCCCTGAAGTTCACAAATGGCACTGATTCATGGGAAAAGGCTGACATCTGGCTCTCCCCTCAGTGGCCCACGAATGGTGCTGACTTGCAGGGAGGGTTTACTTCTTGGTCATTGGCTGATGTTTTATTTAAGGCTTTTATATCAGTATTCACAAGCAAGATTGGTTTGTGGTTTTCATTTCTACACTACCTTCTGTCAAATTGAATACCAATAGTATTCTGCCTTTAAAAATTAATTTCAAAGCTTTCCTTTTTGTGAACTCTAGTATGGAGTCACCTTGTTATTAAACTTTTTTCATATTTTCCCTGTGAAACTGCCTGGGTCAATTTTCTGGGCAGGATGGATAGTTCCCTAACAACCAACCTTCTGTGTTCCTTCTGCAAAGACTGGCAGCAGAGAGTCTCTATCCTTTCTTGTGGAGTTCTTATGCTTCATGTTTTCCTAAAAAGTTACCTGTAAGAGCAAGGCTCTCTCATGATCCTCCATCATAAATGTGCTCAGTGTCTCCATCACTTATCATTCTGTGTATGTGAATTTTCTCCATTTTCTTTGATTAATGACAACCTTACCAGGTGTTGCTTATTTATATTAGGTGTCCCATTTTCTAATAATTTTCTATTCTTATCTTTTACTGTTTGTATTTTTGCAGTGCTGGTGACAAAACTCAGGGCCTTGCATATGCCAGGCAAGTTCTCTACCACTAAGCTACCCCCCATCTTCCTTTATTATCTTCTAATCCTTTCTTGTGATTTTCTTAGATTAACATTATTCTTTTAAAAAGCTTGAGTTGGGTGGTTAAATATTATGTTTGGCTTATGACCACAAGGATTTGTTTTTCTTCTTGGCACTGTCTGTGGCAGTGAATTGAAATATCTTTTCTTCTTTTTATTTGTGAGATACTCTGCTTAAACACTTGAGTATAAAGTGTTGTTTTGGGTTTGCTCTTGAATCTGAGTTAAAACACAGGCATTTTATTCAGGTAAGTTGGTTGCCTCATTTCTGTTTTTTGAATGTCTAATTTTATTGTTTTATGATCATATACTGCAGTCTGTATTATTTCTACTTTAGACTGTATTGAGGGGTTTTTGTATCCTAACTCACGATTAAGCATTGAGTGTTCTATGGACACCTAGAAAGGTTTATTTTCTATTTTCAGCATGAGATATAGATTAAAAATCTCACTTTTGTCTACCTAATGTGTTGTTAGTTTGAGGCAAAATTGAAATCTCTCATTATTTTTGTATTTTTTGTTATTTTGCTTTCTTTTTTTAAACTTTGTCTGATACCAAGATGAATTCATTGTCTTTCACTCCATCTCTGCCTCTGTCTCTCTGTCTCTGTCTCTGTCTCTGTCTCTCTCTATCTCTGACTTGATCACTCTTTTAATCTCATTTGTTTCATTTTCATTTTTTATGTTCAGCCTTTCTGTGTCACTTAATTGTGCCTCTTTCAACATCAAATAACCAGTTTGTTTTGTGCCCTAACTTTAGAATTTTTTCATTCATGGCAGCATTACAACTTTTCACATTTACTAATATTATGCTACTTTTATAGTTTACATATTTATATTTCTCTGTGTCCTATTTTATAGTTTACATTTATCCATATTTTAAATTTTTACTTTGTATTTTCTGCCTTTATTGGCCTTGTCTTTTTCTCTCCCCAAATGACCAGTTGTCTCTCTTCCTGCTGAGCTATAGCTCTGTAATAATTGCCCTTGCTCACTAGGGAGATGACAGAGACCAGGGTGGGCTGGTTCCTCCTCCTGACAGCCTGCTCCAGCAGCCCAGTGGCTGCTGCCCTTTTGCACTCACAGCCAGAGAGACTTGAGGAGGAAATAAAAGGATGAGAAACTCTATATAAGCCCTCCCTGAGCCAGGCTTCTGCCCCCAGCCCTGCTCCCCCGGGCCCAGCCCCTCTGCCCTCTGCCCTGTGCCTCTGGTGAATCTGTGGTCTGGCATAAAACCTACGGAGCCTACTGGTCCACTATCTTGTCAGAGATCTTGTTAAAATAAATAAATAAAGGTTAAAAACACAGTGGAGTTGCTAAATTGCCTGATACAGTAATTGAATCCAGAAAAATCTCAAAATATAAAACAAGCATGGGGGAGGTGACCCACAGACATAGAGCAAATGATCTGCTCTCAGATAACATTTTGCACAAGTTAATGGCAACATTAGAAAACCAAGATGTGATAAAGCTTCTGAAAAATCAAGAGGACCAAAATTGACATAAGAACAGTCCAATAACTGTAGCTAAATTAGGATGTGGTCAGACCAAGGCAAGAGATTAAAATGTGGCCAGAAAGCTGGAAAATGGGTACATCCTCTCAGTCATGGTGACCAAAGACACATGCACAGAATAGTTCCCAAGCCCTGCACCAGGAACCAATCAGAAAGTGCTGTCTTCAACTTTTCTGGCAGGAATCCAACAGGTTTTTGATAGGACAGCTTAGATCTGATGCCCTCCTAAGAAACAAAGGTACAAGGGATGGTAGTCATTAACCTTTCTGCTACTGTAAGCTCTTTCAATGGCCCGCTCTCATCCTGCATTGTACTTCTTTTCCTGCTTTAATTCACCCTCACTCACTGTGCAGAGCTAACCTCTTTTCCTAACTTTAATAAATGCAAAACCTCACTATGTACCTTTTCTACTTTTTTGTCCAATTTTTTGTTCAGGGCATCAAAAACTTGGAAAGAATCTCTAGAAGCCCACAGCACCCCAGAATCCTGGTAGTAAGACCCTGAACTGAAAACACTCCAGGGTGAATCAGCTACACCAAACAACTCGTCCCGGATTTCCCAGTTCTCCAGGCAGTGCCTTTCGGAGTGCTGCCTCCTCCTGCCCTATTCAGCTGAGGCTTCGCCCTCCTCCCTTCCTCACTCCACCCTGTCTGCACACTTCAGGGACGGAGGAGATAAGGAAAACAGTGAACCTCTTATTAGATTTCAGGGGGCTGAGCAAGAAAACAAGGCCGCTTCCAGGTAAGCAGTGGTGGCGTGAGAAGGCAGCGAGAGCGCCAGGAAGGGAACAAGTCAGCATCTCCGGAGATCCAGCCATATTGGACCTTAGAGGGCTCAGCAAGAAAGCAAAGAGCCCTCCTCCTTGGTAAACTGTGGCAGCGCAAGCCAGCAGAGGGCACTCCAGGGAGAGGACAAATCAGGGTCTCCTGTGAGCCTGCCGTCCCATCCCCCCACCCTCCATTAGCAGCTGGATGGTGCAGAGGTCAGCCAGAGTCCATAGCAACTAAGGTACCTAAAGCAGCTACAGGCTTGCATTGTTGATTATGCTGACCTGCTGCCCGCGCGAGGTCTGAGCATCTCTTGGGAGGATGAGAGTATGCAATATAGCAAGCAGATATGGGGGATTTCTTTCTAGCTTGTCTTTGAAGACCAATATTGCTTTCACTGTTTTGCTTTTTTCTGATTGTTTTGTTCTATTCAATGGTCTGTTTTGATTGGTTTTATAGTGTTCTGTTTTTGGTTTGATTTTGCTATACCTGATTGAATGGACAGCTACTGTAAAGACAACAAGATATACTATGGGATCCATTTCACTGCATTGTCTTGATTGGCCTTGTTCTGTTGTATTTTACCACATTCAAAATAAATAAATAAAGTCACCTCCGCAGGGAAGGGAAGTTCCTAGAGAGTCCAGTGCAGAAAGGAAGTGGCCAGAGAATAGGCTAGGGAACGTGATTTGACTTAATGAAACTCAGGTTGCATGAACTATGGACCCCTGCATGTGTGGCCACTCAGATTTGCCATTGGTTCCCAGCCGAGGGATTCACAGTGCTTCTACTGGGGTCAGCCGACTGTGAGAGTTGCCCAAACTCTAAGACCATTAGGTTCATTCATAATGCCTTTGTCTCATGTTTTCATTGCAGTGCTAACTTGAGTAACCAAACCCCAACACAAGGAGCAATCTGGATATAGTATGTGTCCCTCCTGCCCATATCAGTCCCTCATTTGATTTTTGCAAGATAACAACTGATAGAGTCCAGACAGGGACACTGCCAGTTCAAAGGACCCCACCTGCCATCTTAGAAAAACATAGGTTTCATTTTACTTGGGTCATGAGCAGTTCCCTGAGGATGTGTCCACAGGTCACAGAGGACACATCAGCAGGCCTACTGTTTCTCTGACCCACTCCCTCAAAAACCCACAAAAAGAATGCTATAGAAAGCCTTTTAGCCTGTAAGAGACACTTTCTCTGTTTGGCTCACAGAAAGAGAGGTCTCTGTGGTTTAGCAATAAATCTGCTTGGACAGTTGTGTTCAAAACCTTTCTTTCAGAGATGGGTGTGGTGGTGCACACCCATAATCCCAACACTGAGGAGGCTGAGGCAGGAGGATCATTACAAGTTCGAGACCAGCCTGGGCTACAAAGTAAGATCAAGGCCAACCCAAACTACATAGCAAGACCCTGTCTCAAAAAGACAAAAAAAAAAAAAAAGCACATTTTTTTCCCACTCAACAACAACAAAGAATATACAAAACAGTACCTTCTGATTTCCCAAGATGCACAGTAAGCACACTGTGCAGAGGGTACCCTTCAGGAACAAGCAGAGTGGGCACTGTCCATACCCTCCTTGGCCATGGGTGAACTCTGAGGGTTGACCCAGGGTCCTGGCAACTCCACGTGCAGTGCAGTGATTTGGACAAACTAGCACGTTTATAGGAAGTTTTACATCTCATGCAACATCTATCTATGATGACAGAGATCAGGGCAGCTGGCTCTGGGGGAAGGATGCGATCAACTGGAAAGGGACATGGGGCGCTGTGAATGGCCTTTATCCTGAAATGGTGGGAGCTACAGTGCTGACGCATTTGTCAAAACTCATGAAAGTGTAATACCAAGACGTGTACCTTTTACTGCCTATGAATTACACCACAATAAAACAAAATAAAAGAGTAAAGAGCAAACAGGGGCTGTAAGACCATTGCTAGGCATGGCTGGAGTCAAGACAAAGAGTGTTGAACAAGACAGAGGGGGAACACTTAATGGTGACCTGGATTACAACCCACGATGAAAGACTAGTGGCCATAAATAGCACAATTACATTCACTGAAAATGGCAACACCTATGGGTGGACAAGGAGCAACAGATGGAAACTCATTAATGCATAAAAATACAGTGAAGAGGCAGAGTCCTAAACAGTATAATCAATAATGCAGTTCTAACTGACATTTATTAAATGCTTTGCAAGTGCCTCTGGGACAATTGTACAAATTGATTGGCCCAAAGGAAACCGCACTAAATCCCAAAGAGTGGCTGTGGCTCATGGTACCACAGCCAGAAATTAAATAAACCTGATAAAGCAAGAAGGCTGCCCATCTGGGCATTTTAACTTCTCTGACTACTGAGCAGGGGAGACACAAACTTCTTGCTATATAATATCCAGAAACAATGATGAGGTGAACACCAAAGTAAGGGAAAGCAAATCCAAGATTGGGAAATAAAACCAATGACATTGTAATTCTGAGCATCATGCTGAGAGTCACCCGCCTCCCTCAAAAGCCTCCTTTGCTCATTATTCAGAGCTCTGAAACTGCTTTGTATCAGGTGCCACTGGTCCACCGGTGGGAAGATGAGGATACAGAGCTGCAGCCTGGCAAAGAAAATGGCCCACAACCATGCCTTACCATCCTGTGGGGTGTAGGCTGGGTCCGGACTTTGGTTGAATTGAGCAACCAAAACAGCATGTGTGAGGCTATCTTATTTCACTGTGTATTCTCCATCAATTTCCAATTCCTCAAGCCCTCCTTGAGGCCAATCTACCATTCTGCCAGATACTTCATTGATGAGCAAAGAAAAGTTTGCCACATGCTCTGTAGCCACAGTATTGATATAAAAACATGTAGTAACAACCTGAGAAGTACTTCTACAGTACGCTTCAGAAATTACTGGATGCAACTGAGAGTGCTCAAATGGAAACTCACAGTTTTATATCCCTAGCAAGAAAAAGTGAAAACAATTGAGTTAATGAGGAGAGCCATAGACATGGAGGAAATGAAAACAATCATAAAAGACTACTTTGTTAAACTCTATGCACATTAAAATCTGGATAAAATGAATGATTTTCTAGGAAAATATTGCCAAACTGACTAAGAAGGATCCAATTTCCATAGAAGAAATAAATTGTCCAAGAGCGACAATACACACACATCATATACACACACTTCAGGGAGGAAAAACTTTTCCTCTGCCTTCTTAGATTCTTTCTTGGGGGCCTATGAATTGAGGAAAGGAAGACTAGCAAAATACAAAGCTTATTCAAATACATGCTCAGAAACACACACACACAAAAATAACTCAAAGAAACAGCCTACAGGGCATTTACCCCATGTCCATAAGGGAAGGGAGCTAGAATTTCAAAGGACAGTAAGGTAGCGGTAAATGACCAAGAACTATGTAGAGGGAACTAGTGAAAGGTAAGGCTTGGTTTAGTAAGGTCTGTTTATGCAACTTCTCCTCTCAGCGCTGACTTCTCTTCTCAGGGGACTAGAATCACTCCTTTCCCTGTTACAGGAAATTTCCTTTAAATGAGGACCATAGCTATTGGACCTTTTGGATGGGTCTGCTATTTTTGTACATGAGACAAGTACAGAAAAAGCCTCTTCCTGAATTGTTGACTGTCAAATGCCATCAGCCCCAAATCACCCTTATGCCATAGCAGCACATTCTGGCCCCTTTCAACCCCATGCACACACACAAACACGCAATACTCACGCATATACCCAGGCACATACACATGTGCACATACAGATACAGATACATAGTCACATAAATATACACATACACATATCTCAAACCGAGACTCTTTGAACCCAGGAATCTAGAAGGCAACTGCTTATTAAACTGGTGGGCTGGCGGGACCAAGTCCAAAACACTAGCAAAGAGCCAGCTTTGAGCCCAATTTAAACATAGTTGATAAGCTGGAAGTACAAGACAGTACATGACTGGTTACATGGATTGAATTAAGTCATATGTTGTCCAACAAACTAATTCTAAATACATTTTCTTAAAACGAATTGTTTATTATAACATAGAAACATCCTAGGGACCCGGGGATGGGGTTCAAGCAGAGCAGGCAGAGTTAAAAAGTATCTTTGGGTTACTTTGCACCAACCAAAGTCCTTGAAGCCAACTAGAAGCAATATATTTTCTTAATTAAGGGAGACATAAGCTGAGAATAATCAAATTGGCCCAGTATATTATCAGAAGAAATGCAGCTGGACCCAGACGTCCAAGGCTGACCAAATTCAGCCAGGTATTTATGTAACAGACAGCAGGAGCATAAGTAGAAGTTACTATTTGATTTTAACTTGCTATAACATGTCTATAAGTTTGTTATTCTGTAACTGTGACTTTACTAACCATATAATTGTGCCCTTATAGATGCACACATGTGCATACTCAAAAAACAATACTCAAGATACACATTTACATATACATACATTCACAAGAATTAGCAAATCTTTAAGGGACACATAATCACAGTACTTTGAAATCAATGCAAGAAATAGCAGAAAATAGCACACTTCCAGATTTTTTGAAAAGAAACTGTAAAACAACCTTACTTGTTAATATTAAGGCACAAATTCTAAGTAAAATGTCAACTAACAGAAGCACAAGGAAAGAAAGCAAGTGAAAAACCACGGCCTCCTCAGGATCAGGAACAGCCGTACGACAGACATCAGTTTCCCTTAAACTTGTCTCTACCTTGATTACAACCCAGTGAAAATGGTTTTTTTTTAATTTTGTGTTTTGTGTCTTTTTAACTACACCAGATTATTCAGCGCTTATATAGAAATAAACATGCAAACACAGACTTGAAAGATGTTAAAATCGGGGATAGTTAAGAGGAGGGCCTCGAGTAGCAGATGTTGAAACATATTGTGAATTGAGCAACCAAAACAGCATGTGTGAGGCTCTGCGTAGACAGAGACACAAGACACAAACATACGGGCCTGAGAGGAGGCCCCCATGGATCGCTCCTCACCCCCCAAATAAACTCCTGGTTCGCTGAATATTTCTGGAGGAAAAAACTGAAGCCCAAGGGTCATGTAACATAGTATGGAGCCATAATTTGTTTATGGTTTTAGTTTCTTCTAAGGAGATATGGAAACTGCACAATGAATTCAACTACATTTAAATTAAATGCTAGATGACAAAAGTCAACATAAGTAAAATCAAAGAAAATAACAACCAAGCATGTAAAGCCTCAGAACTCTACCACTGAGCCACGCCACCAGCTCTAAAATGTATGAAATATACTTTAAATTCGGATCATAAAGTGGCAATTTCCTTAACATCAGCTCATAAAGAGTGTGGTGAGCAGCTAACAAGACAGGAAATAATGCTGACACATGCAGAAAGATGCTGAAAATTGACTCATTTTAAAACAAATACAAGTTAAAACTACAGTGAGAACACGTGTTCTCTATTCACACCAGCAAGGTTTGATGAATTTGACAACATCCTGTGTGGACAGGCTGTGAAGAACTCACATGCTTGTTCCTTGTTGGAGGAAATATAAATCCATGGAGCATCTCTGGAGAAAACTTTAGCTATGTTTACAAAAACTTAGACACACCGTGGCCTTTGGTGCTGCAGTCACTGACGGCAGACACGGATGATCAGAGCACACTTCTTTGGCACAAGGGTTTCTTTGAGCTGGAGCCAACTGGCAAACAGAGATGCACAAAAAGCTCTCTTGGTCTTCCTTTTCCCCTAAGGGCAGGGCACAAAACTCCTTTGGTGATGGTGTTTCCTTCCTATGTTCCATAGAACGATGCTCCATTGGAGACAGCCCAGACTTGGGTATGCATAAACAAACCTCACTGGGAGAGCACTTAGCTTGGATTAGTTTTCTCTCATGTGTTTATCTGCCAACAATTTATTGCCCCTCGAATCCCAAACTCTCTTCCTTGGTCTTTTTATGTTTCTATAAATTTATCACTTTTTGTTAAAATGGCTTACAAGCTCTCAGATCTACTGAACTGCCATTTTGCACATTCCCTTCCTTTTCTGTGAGTCTTCTAAGCACACATAAAAATTAAAACACGGACACGAAATAAAATTTGTACCCTGTTAATCTGATATTTGTTGGTTTAATTTTCAGGGCCCCAAATATTAAGCCTAAAATGATAAAAGGGAAAGGAGGTAGGGAGATATCCAGTGGTTCTCCACAAGTGCCGCTCTGCCCACCCACCCTCGCCACCACCACCAAAGAATCTCAGCAGTTGGGAGATAGTTTAGGTTTTCATGACTGTGGTAAGAGACAGAACCCATGAAGTTTAATGGGCAGACATTCCACAAGGCATGGGACAATTCCCCAAACCAAGAATGACCTGACTCAGAAGGTCAACAACGCTGAGACTGAGAGACTAATTTAGAGTGGTGTAATCACGCACACAGGCCTTATATAAATATTTTTGAGTGAATGGATGGACAGTTATATGGAAAAAGTGATGCGAACAGGATAGAATGTGCTACCATTTCTGTGAGCAAAAATACAGCTATGTGCACGCATGACCTGTGCAGAGGATTGTCTGTAGAAACACCAGATAATGGCAGCAGATTTAATAAAATGGAAAGCCACAGAAACCTGCATGTCAGACAAATAATGAGCAAGCCTTTTAGCATTCCCTTAGAACACTTTTATGTGTTTATATAGTGCTGAACAGCGCTCATTATCTGACATTCACATTTCACTAGATTCTCTGTGCTCCATCTGGATGCCCAAGGATGAGAAAGGGCAGACAGGAGCAGAACACCAGTGAGAGGGCTCTCTCACTTTTTGAACAGACTCTTTATAGAGCTGTACATACTAACAAACAAGGGTGGGGCAAGGGGATAAGGTCTACTGATGGAGAAAGACCCAGGGGCAACAGAGGCCATGGGAGAAATTCAGAAGGAACCAGATGCAAACCTGATCATTTCTTTGTGGTGCTGGAGAAGCTCACAAGGCGCAGAATACTCTGGATGTTGGGGATGCTGGCGCCGAGATAATTTGCTCTTTGCAAGGCAGAGGCACTGCGCCCTCTTGTGGATATCTAGGGAACTGCTGGAATCCACCTATTCATGCAACAGATGTTTCTTGGGAAAGGTACAGATGCAGATTGAACAGACTCCTCCTGTGATCCTCCTTCTGCCCTGCACATAAGCTTCCTCCCTGTAAACACGAGGCTCCTCCTGGCCACGGCAGTACGTAGTGCAGTCTCGCTTCTGAGGACGGTACCTTCCACCCTTTGTGTTCTCAGATCCTGGCCCAGAGCAGGTGTAGAGCACCTTCCCTGAGAGGGTGGTCAGTCAGCAATGGTGGGCTGTTGCCTGCTTGTGGTTAGGCATTAGGAGGTTGTGAACCAGTGAAAATCCTTAAGAAGATTTAATAAGTGGAATCAAGAGGATTTTCACAAGAATAATTAACAAATTCTCCAAATCAGAGACCTTATTTCTGTTTCTCTCTGGAGAGCCAGATTGTTAGGTGCCACTCCCAGGGATCCTCCATGCCTCCCCTCTTCTACCTTCTCCAGTCCCCGTAAGATAGGGCAGAGCCCTTCTTTTCTGAAAGTGAGGCTGGGAAGACCATTACACCCAGCCCCAAGTACCCCTCCTGCCTGCTCTTGCCCTTGCCTGTCCTTAGGGTCCAAGTTCTCTTTTGGATGCCTCTATCTCCAGGAGACTTTAATGAGCAGCAGTCTGGGGGTAAGAGAAGCTCCATTTTTAACTTGTGTTCTGTCCATTTACATACACTTTGTGATTTTTTTTTCTCTTGTTGTTGTTGAATTTTAAAGAGAAAAAAGAAACAGAAAAATCAAGAAGCAAACAAACCAAAAAAACCCAACAAAAACAGAACAACATCAGCAACAAAAAATAACAACAGCTATATGGGTTTTCAAAACAAAATGAAAAGAATTTAACAATAGTTGTTGTATTTTATATTCTTATTCTTAAAAGAGTTGCTCAGGTTACTGGATACAGAAATAAAGCAAAACAGTAAAATGGAACAAAACGTTGATTTCAAAAACAAGACAGAAGGAAACCTCTCACAGTTGCTACAATGCATATTGTTATCCTCCCAATAGATGCTCAGACTACCAACTCTAGGCCCACAAAGTCAATCAAACAATACAAGCACTAAGTTATTTCTTTACTTCAGTTGCTGTCATCTCAGCCTGACTTCCTCCAAATCAGCCAGTTGCTTAGAGTTGGGGAAGCATGTTCTCCTCGTCTCCCAGCACTAGTACCAGCTGGCTCATAGGAAGGTATGGTTTGGCTTGTTGATTCTCTTCCCATTCCCCATGGCTGTCCCTGGATCACAGGAAGGCACAGTTTGGCTTCTTGATTTTCTTCCTGTTCCCCATGATTCACTTTGTGATGTTTTAAAGAACAATTACACCATAATCCTGGTTTTCACTTGGTGAATTTACAAATGTTCAGAATTCTCACTGCATGCTTGCTAGGCAAGTATTACAGGTTTGTGTCCCCCTAAAACTCTTGTATTGGACTCCTAACTGGATTTATTTGGAGATAGACCCATCAATTTAAAATGAGGTCATTTGGACAGGTCTGAATCCAGTGCCTTCTGCTCTGGGAAGAAGGGGAAATGTGGAAGCAAATGTGTGCACACATGGGGAAGATGGCAGTCCAAACAGAGTAGCCTCGGGAGGAACCACACTGTCGACCCCTTCATCCTGGATTTGAGTCTCCAGGCTGTGAAGCCAGATGCTCCTGTGTCTAAGCCGCCCTGTCTGTGGTTCTTGGTCAGGGTGGGCATGAGATTCATAAGCAGGCCTCTAGGCTCAATCCTGGGAACACAGGAGCAGTATGCTGCTTCTGTGTGGCAAGATGGTGTGGCATAATGAGATATGAACACATTTACTTCTGCCCCAGTTCCCAACACAGAGCTCCCAAACCCTTAGAATTTCCTCGTGATAAGAGCATCTTCCGTTCTCATGAGGCAACTCAAGCCATGATTAGAAATTTGGAACTTTCAGTCCCACTTCCATTTTCTGGAGAGAAGGGAGGAATTGGAATTATGCCAAGTATGGTGACATTTGCCTATAATCCTACACCCTGCAATGTGGAAGCAAAGGGATCTCAAGTTCAAGCTCAGTCTGTGCAGTTTAGTGGTTTAGCATGACTCTGTCTCAAAATAAAAACTAAAAAGGTCTGGGGATGTCACTCAAAACAAAGGCCCTGGACTCAAGACCTGAGGGAGAAAAAAGAAAACAAAACAAAAGAAAGGAAGCTAGCTGAGCTATGCGGTGGGAAGGGCTTCCAGGGTGATGAATACATTCATGAGCCAGGAGGGTAGCTGAATCCAGACTCCATGGAACAGAGGCTTCGGCACTAGGGACCCTTCTGGACCTTGTGCATCTCTTCGCCTAGACAATCATGTATATTTTATAAGGAACCTGTAAATGTGTTCCCCAGACTTCTGTGCACTCAGAATATCAGCAAATTATCTAATGATACAAGGAGGTCAAGGAACCCCCAATTTGTAGCCACACTGAACAAGAGTGGACACCTGGCAGCCCAGCATTTCTGACCGACAGCTCAAAGGTGGACATCTCGTGAGACAGCCCCTAACCTGTGGGGCCTGATTTAACTTCAGATATTGGCAAAATTGAATTGATTCATAGAAATTCAGGGTTGTCCAGAGAGAACTGGAGGATTCCTTGGTGCTAGAACAAAGCCCCTCACTCTTGATGAGTTTCTTCCTTTTTAGATGATGACCCAAATGCTGCTTTGTGGGACAAGCAGTGTGGGTATTCAGGACTTCCTGCTCTAGACATCTGAAGGCCTGAGAGGGGCAAGAGGGACAATCCAGATGATGGGTCCCCCCCTCAGGGAGACCCTGAGCCCTCGGGTATTGTGGAGTCACCTAAGGAGATGACTGCTGCTCCTACTCTGGGATATAGATGGGGCACAGGGTGAAGCATTTGAAAGTAGGGGTGTGGAGTTTCTGGGCAGCACACTGGACCCCACAACTTCCACAAGTGATGCACCAGCAAGCAAAAAAAGCAAGCCAGGGCTGACCTGAATTGTCTTTGCAAAATGAAATGCCATCTAGCAAGAAAAATAACTCTGTGCTATATTCTTGATATTCATGGCTACTACATAACCAGAAAAAAAATGAGTTTTAATATTTGATGCTCTTGGATTTAGAAAATCTCTCATCCCATAATTTCTAGGAGGTACGTTCTTAGAGTAAATATTTTACCACTGTTACACACATGGTGCTGAAAATCTTTATGAATAAACAAAGACACATTTAAGAGCTGTCCTTGAAAACAAATAGATGGCTAATTTAGTAGGGACTTGAGTTTTAACCTTTCAGGATGCTATACTGCTCCAGGATTCCAAGAAAATATGTTTACACTTCAAAATTATATCAAGGCAGAACTTTTTTCTTAATAATACAGCCATATAGAGATAGCTCATAGGATTCCTCAATCTTCTAACAATGTGAAAGCAATATGCATTTAGTAGATGCCATAGATCAAATTTTGAGTTTTTTGTTTGTTTGTTTGTTTGTTTGGTACTAGAGATCAAACTCACAACTGTGTGCTTGTAAGGCAGGTGCTTATGCTGCTAAGCTAAATCCTTGGCCCAAATTTTGAGTTTTTATCTGTTCACTGGCTACCAACATGCACTGCAACACTCTAGTGATGAGGGACAGCAGTGACAGCCACAGCCCCCGGGCACCCAGCCACCACCAAGGGTAGACAACAGTGCTGCCGCACTTGGTAGACACGTTTGGTTGATCTCTCCTGTGCATCTTTTCTTTTTTGGTACCAGGAATTGTTCAGTGCATCTTGATGAAAGATAGCTTTAACTGGTTTATCAGGGCATAGCTCTATCACAGATACAAGGAGCGGTACATGCAACCTGTATATGTCACACACATGTGTATATCATATCATGCTTTTTTACTCTAAGATGTATCTAAAAAAAAAAACAATGACATAATCCTCATCGGAGATCTGCCCACTTACACTCCAGTGCTCTGTGTTTGCATCCTTATTCTAACTGGTAAAGCCATGATCTCTCTCATTCCCCTGGAAATGCCTTTGTATTGAACCCCTGGTAAGGATACCAGTTGGAAGCTGTTGTGGCTTGCACTTTGTTGAGGATACTTAATGTATCCTCAAAGCCTCATGTGGTCATGGGTGGGGGTTTTCAGAGATGACTGGATCTAGAGTGTGTGATTTGTAGTGTAATTCTAGAATTAAGGGTGTGAGTGCATCTCCCCTAAGGCTGGGCAGCCTGGATACAATATAACGGACAGAAGGAGAATTGAGCCTAATTACTTGTAGCTTGTCATTTGCTTGCTTTGCTACACCCTGCCCACTATGAACTGTTTCTTTCTGTGTTACCTCTCTGCCATACCATGCTGTCTTGGAGCCAGCAAATTATGGGCTGAAACCTCTATAAACTGTGAGCTGAAATAAACCTTTCCTTTTTTAACTTTGGGTGTTTTTTGTCTCAGAAATGAGAAAAGTTAAGAAGTGTCCCAGCAAACATAAAGCAACCATAGCTTTAACATGAGAGAAGTTTATTCTTTCTCACATAAGGCCTTTTGGAGTTGAGCAGCTCCCCCATATCAATGTTAGGGATCTAGGTTCCTCTGTTTCCAGCACAGGCAGTTTCTACCTCACAGCATAAAATTGTTGCTCAAGCTGCAGTCATTGTGGCCACATTTCCACCATCAAATAAAAAGAAGGGCCAATGAAAGTGATGTCTTTCCATTTTAAAAACTTCCCTGTAAACCACTTCCTTTTATTGCATTGGCCAAAACTCAGGCACCTGGAAACATCTGGCTATGAGACTGGCAGGGAGTCCAGTCACTGTTCACCTTGCCAGAATCCCGAGAAAGAAAAAGGGGAGAAAAGCAGATCTTCTCCCCTACAAGGAGCAGATGTCCCTGAAGCCTCTGAGGCAAGGTTAGGAGAAACTTGCTGCTGCCAACCCAACCCTCAGCAAATGATTTTTAGAAGGTCCAACACACTGATTTCCTCTGCAGTAAGGGCATAGCCATCCTGTCTTGGAACCTCAGGCTCTGTGCCTTCTAATTCCCACTGCTGCCTACAGCTGGCCCCAGCTGCCCAGTTCTGTGCTCCTCCCGATCCTCCCAGCACAGTCCTCTCCAGGGACTGTCCCCCTGCTCGCTGACATCCCACTTTCTCCCCATCCACACACCTCTCCTTTCAGGGTGGCTTCTGTGTCCAACATGGCCCGAACCCTGCCCACAAGGACCCTTCAGGACTTCTCCAGTCCCGGACACTTCTTGAGGGTCACAACCCCGTCGGGAGGAGACCTCACTTTCCTCTCACTGCTGCTTGTTGCAGGACTGCACCAACGTGTGTTTCTTGTTGAATATGAGAGTTATTTCTACACTGAGGCTGTCATGAACAAAGCAGCTAGGAACACCCCGGGGCAAGTCTTTTTGTAGATCTATGCACTATTTCGGGATTAAGGGCAAGCTAATCCTAACCTAGGAGGAAAATCTCTGGATCATGGGGTAGGTGCATGTTTAACTTTAACTGATACCTTCAAAAGTAAACTCTCTCGGCAGCCACTTACAGGCCATTTCTATAATTCCAGTCACCAGGGAGGTGGAGACAGGCGGGACTCATGGTTGAGATTACCCAGGGCAATTTAACAAGACTGCGTCTCAAAATGTAAAAAGGGGTGGGGATGTAGCTCAGTGGTAGAGTATTTCCCTGGAATGAGCAAAACCCTAAATTCAACCCACAGTACCTCAAAAAGAAAAAACAAAAGTAAACTCTCTCTAAACCCCAAAGGCTGTCCAGTCTCTCTCCACCTCACAAAGAGCCAAATTTGTAGAACGAATGATGCATTGTCTCTTCCCACTTTTCTCCCTCACTTGCCCTTGCATCGTCCAATGACTGTTCCTCTCCAGCCCCAACCCCGCCCACGTCCCGTCCACGTCCCGCCCCTTCCTCTCCCTTCCGCCCGCCCACTGCCAAGCTCCCGCCCAGCGTACAGCCGGGAGTCGACCACCAGCGTGGCTCCTCCCACCAGCGGACCCGCGTCCCTCCCGGTCGCTAGGCAACCGCCGGCTGATCCCAAGGCAGCCGCGGAGTGTTCGGGTCGCGACGCCATGGACCTGGTCATTACCCAGGAGCTGGCCCGCGCGGAGAGCCAAGAAGGTGAGCCCGGGACCGCCGACCCGCCGCTAGAAGACCCCAGAATCCCCGTCCTTAGGAGACCTGGGGACCCA
Source organism: Hydrochoerus hydrochaeris (assembly GCA_004027455.1). Taxonomy (NCBI): domain Eukaryota; kingdom Metazoa; phylum Chordata; class Mammalia; order Rodentia; family Hydrochaeridae; genus Hydrochoerus; species Hydrochoerus hydrochaeris. The sequence continues at coordinate 92,192 of PVLA01006021.1, forward strand.
GTACCCCGGACCCCAAAGAGGGGTGGAGTCCCAGGGATCCTGCCCTTGGTTGATAGGAGTGATCCTTGAGGCCAGGCTTTGGAGGCCTTGAACTCGGGATTGCAGCTAGCAGAGGTGAACTGCGGCCTTCCTGCTTGGACCTGTTGCTGGCTGAGACCATTGAGGGCCGAGTTCTGAGGTGGGAGGGCCCTGGGAGCCCGGTCCTGAAGTGCAGGTGTTGGTGGCTTGGCGCTGGTCTCCGGGACAGGCCCATGGGTCGCGGAAGGCAGAGCTCCAAGTTTGCTGTCACCCCTTGCCCAACAGATGCTGAGTCCCTGAAGCGAGCTTACGAACTAATCAAGTCGGCCAACCTGGGAAAGTCAGAGTTCGACCCCTCAGAAAGCTTCAGTCCCGACTTGTTTGTGCTCTGTGCTGAACAGGCGCTCAAGGTGGGCAGACACAGCCCAGAGAGGGCTGCTGGATTGCCGGGGTTTCTGGGCTCAGACGCTGGTTGGAGGACAAGTGGGTGGGTCATCCTTCATAGATGCACCCCAACCTGTCCTCAGAGGTGTTCCATACACACAGCACGTTTCCAGCTCCCAGAGGCATGTTGTCTTGCAGATGGGAAAGCCAGAGATGAGTGAGGACTGCATCCAGATGTACTTCAAGGTGAAGGGACCAGTCACCCAGTTTCTGGGCCGGGCGCACCTGTGCAGGGCCCAGCTGTTTACCCCGAAGTCTTCGGACAACCTGGTAAGCATGCTGACGCCCCTATTTCTCAGCCTTCAGCTTCCGCTGCCTCCATAGGGAGGGGCGGCCTAGCCCAGTCTTAAAGTAGTGTTCAGCAAATGGAGGTAAGTAGCCAAACTCATTTTCACAGTGATGTGAAATCATACTGTTTCCTGTTTATGCTTCTTCCTCAGGGCACTCACCGCTTGTCAGGCGCATGGCATGTGCATTGTGACTCTTTGACCTTGGCACAACCTTCAGTTGTGCACCATGCCCTGTACACCTGCAGTTGTCCCCGAGCTGGGTAAAGGGAACCTGGGGTCAGATGGGCATCCTAAAACACAGGCAGCTGTGTTTTCTGATGAAGCCCAGTCCACCCGGTCTCAGCGAGAGAGTTTGTGGAAGCGACCATGAGCAGCAATGGGTACTTCAGTGGCAAATTCAATTTAATTACACATTCTTCATGTTGTTCTAGGAAGAGTTTGAACACTGTGTGACTCAGTACATGAAGGCTATAAACTTTGCAAAAGGAGAACAGAGGTAGGCATCCTGAGATGTGTATTCCTGATCAACTATGTAAATGACTAGAATCTACTAAGTGGTCCAATCTATTTGGCCACTCAGGGTTTTCCCTTTGTTTTCATTTTGTGTTTTCAATTAGTTTATGGCCATAAGCTCATTAGCATGAAGAACCAGATCATACATACAAAGTTTCCACAGCACTGTATCTTCTTCCACAGTTTTCATGATTGTCAGAATCTGTTTTTTCTGTGCACCTGCCTTCTGACCTGTACCCTGGGATCCTACTCCCAGTCTTGAAAGGTCCACATCTCCAGTATGAGGGAACTGTGCTCTTGGCTTCCTCAGGTGGCTGGCTGCCCACCACCCTGCAGGGCTGTCTGAGCCAAGCCGCCTGCATCTGTACAAGTGATTCCTGAAACTCCAACTCAGTTTTTCTACTCAGTTAACACTGAGTATAACAAATACGATTACTGACATGATTAGGCTCGAACACAAACTGATATTAGCACAGCAGGTGTGATGGGAAGCAGCATTGGAAGCTGCTTTCGCTATAAATCCCAGGTTCATTCCCTTATTCCTCCAGTGTCCACTGCTTGTCTGTTGATGGTCCTTTCTGGCCACATCTCAGGTAGGTGCTTGGATTCAGGGCCCAGATCCACAGAGCCTCCCTCCGTGGAAACAGAGGGATGAGGGGACCTGACCCTGAGACAAAGACCCTAAGAACAAGGGGCGTCTCTGAAAGGAACCATGTCCCACATGATGAATCAGGGGATCTGAGTAACCTGGGGAAGAACCCAGCTGGTGCTCTACTGCAGGAGTTTTAGGGCCACCAGAAGATGGTGGGTGACCAGGATCTTGAGAAGGTTGGCAGAGACACCTTTAGGAAGTGGTGTGGGTGACACTCTTGAGCTACCAGGCTGGTGTTGGGGAGGAGGAGACAACCAAGTAGTCCCATTGGATGGGACAAGAGTCAATCAGAGGAAGCCTAGGAAGAGGAGTACCAGGGAGAGGATAAGTTCTTTTCCAGCATGACAAGACAGCAGGGAGACAGCAGGGAAAGGACTCATCTCAGCCGGAGGAATCTGCTTGTGGCACTTTGCCCTTCCCTCTTTCCCTTGGAGAAGCTGTGGCCCAGAGAAGAATCCTCCAAGGGCCAGACTTATATGACTGCTGGCCACCCTGATGTCCTTCCTCCTTCATGGGTCTTGAGCAGCACTGGACTGTGTGGTGGTCAGCAGTAAGATGCTATCCTGCACCTGAGGTCCAAGGGGGCAGAGCTGTCCATTGCAGAGAACAGCCCCTAGGGTAAAAAAGCCCAGTGGCTCCCCTACTCAAATCCTTTAGGTGGTGCTCTGCTACCTGCATGGGAAGCCCAGATGTTTGAGAAACGACTGCTCACTTCTCCAGTCCCCTGACTTCACAGCTTATATTCCCCAAATGTTCCTTCCCACACTGTCCTCCTGAGCCTCTTTCCTTAGCTCCTGACAGACTCCTGGTCACCTTTTAGGCCACAGTAGTATGTCATCTCCTCCAGGAAACCTTCCATATCCCTCCCTCCCTTCCTTACTGGTATATTTTCATGGGGTGCTGATCCATTTGTGGAATAGCAGAATGAAAGGAACCTGGTCTGAACTCAGGAGCTATGGCCATGTCATCACTGCTGGACTGGACTGGAGTCCCATTTAGTGTGGAGAGGGCCATCCTGGAATATGTATGCATCCTGGTGCACATGCAGACTGGGAGAAAGCACCCCAGACAGGGCTGCCACCATCTGCAAGACAGTGAAACAATTTCAATGGAACGGGGAAGCCCCTGACCTGTGGCTTCCCCACTGACTTCCTCTCCCTGGTTGCAGGTACTACTTCCTGGTGTACAATGCCTCAGTGCTGTACTGGCACATGGTGAGGCCATTTCTCAAGCCTGGTTATCACCACCATGTGATCCCCAGCCTTTCCCAAATCGTCAGTGTGTTAAATCAGACTGAGGAAGAAGACAAGGAATGGCAGGCTGAGCTGATGCTGTGAGTGCTGTTTCCACCCTTGGGAGCTGGGCCAGGGTGCTAACGTGTCTCTCCTCTTTGGGTTGTGATTTTCTGTTGCCAGGCTGTGTATCACTTGCTTTATCTTTCGTAGTTGGGATTGAGTTTGTATCTTGCTGGAAGGTTGTTTTTAGAATCTATGGGTGGTTCTTACCATCGACATTTCTATTGATGACAGAAAAATATATTAAGATGCGAAGAACCCATCATTCATTCTGGTGCATGGTTTTAAAATCTTAATGCAACCAGGGGTTTAGCTCAGTAGCATAAGCACCTACTTGGCAAACTCAAGGTCGTGAGTTCGATCCCTGGCATAAAAAAAAAAAATCTTAATGCAGTAAACTCTTAATGAGGTGGATGTTTTAGTAAATAGTTAAACCAGTAAGCACCTTATCCAGGTGCTCAGGTAGCCTTGCACTATTCCGTGGGTCAGTGCAGGGTGGATCTGTCACCAAAGGCTTGTTCATTGTACCTCCTGGACTAAAAGGGGACCTATCAGAGTTTTTATGTCTCAGGCCACTCTGTGAGGACAATGGCTGGGTGGATGCTGACCGTGAGGATCTCCACTGTGCCACTGCCAAAGACTTGCCCCCAAGTCCAAATCCACACCTGCAGATTTGGGTGCCTGCTTGTGGGTATTTAGGGACTCTTTAAAAGAAAGTAAATGTAGATGTAATCTTTCTTTAAGATGTTACTTTCAAGTGTCATAGGTAATTAAAATGCCAAGAATTCCTGTTCTGTTGTCTATGGTAATGTGTTTCTTGACTTCCACTGGCCTTCTTGGTGAGCCATGGGCCCTAGCTATGGTTTAGGGAGATTTCCAGGGACTCTGTAAAGTTTGTGAAACATAAAAACCACCAAAGTACATTATCCTGGGATTTGGAACAGAAAACAATTTCGACAAGGTTTAATATCCACCATTTTTTATATTATCCAGGGAACTTCTTGAGTGTTATCTGCAGGCTGGAAAAAAGGAAGAAGCTGCCAAGTTTTGCTCCACTGCAGCACCATTTATAAAAGCTCATGTGCCACAAAAGTATGGACAGATATTCTCAGTTATGGTAAATGGACATCATTATAATCACATATTTAGGGGCAGGGATGTAACCTGGTACAGCGCCTGCCTGGCAAGCACAAGGCCTGGAGTTTGATTCTCGATACAAAAAGAGCAAACAAACAAACAAAAAATACATTCAGGGAGTAATTTTTTTTACTTCCACATTCGTGAGACCATGAACAAGCTCATTGATTGAGAGAAATAAAAATCATACATATATAAGAACAAAATGGAAAGAAACAATAAACAGAACTAGAGACTTATGCTATGTGGAAGTATGCATAGATTTACTTTTGAAAACAAGACTTTTGCCTTCATGGTTATTGTTTGAATATTTCTTTTAAACAAAACAATGTCTCCTCCATGGGGAAGCCCTCTGCATTGAATTTTCAAAGAAATTATCAGGAAAGTTATAAAGAGAGAAGTAATTCCTATGTATTGTGTCCCAAAAGTGCTCATCAGCTATTAATTTTTATGTATAAAAATCAGGTTAAGTTACATCAGAAAAACTAAATATAAATATTAATGAGAAGATACATTTTAATTAAAATATTAATTTTAGAAGAAGAATTAAATGATCTTGACACAAAATCTGAATCTTTTCAGAACTACTTCTCTGAAAACAAATTAATATTCTGATCCATTTTATGGCAGGTTCGTCATGAATTAATGGATGAGCATCAGTTGAAGGAAGAAAAGAAAACCTCCATTAGCCTGTCAGTCTCTTTCCACATTAACGCACTAAAAGCGTGAGTACTTTTGAGAGACAGCAAAGGTTGAGTTTTCTGAGGAGTGAGCGCAGGAAACCTGGCCCCTCTGCGGGGTGCCCTGTGTCAGTGGGCAGCTTTTGGAAGCTGACTGAGGTGCCCTGGAAGAGGCAGGAACCCCCACCCTTGCCCTAGCTTCCCGCATTACCGAGGAGAGACCTGTGAGGGCACCAGCAGCAAGAGGAAACTCCTACAAGTGAAGAAAGTCCCCACAGCTGAGTCAGGTGCCCCTACAAGCCATGGCAGACGAGGCGGAGACTGACCATGTGGACTGAACAAGACAAGAGCAGGGCTCTGGTAAAATTTGGTGGGGTTGAGCAGAGTGGACGAGAGAGAAGAAATGTACCCAGAGGGTAGAGAGGGGTCTTCTGAGAAGTTCTCCTTAAGGGGCCTGCTTTGTAACTACAGAGCGCGTTTGTGTGCTCGGGGTAGGGGTAAGGGCATGTGAGGAGGTCTCGTGTTGATGCTGCAGAAGGTGATGGAATCACCCGGAGTTTGCTGAGGGGTGTGAAAGGGCCTTGGTGAGTTTGTGAGCCCAGGGGAGCACTTCTGAGAGGTAATCTAGCCCCCGACCCTGGGACAGTGAGAGAAGCCAACTGTTCCCAAGCAGGGCCCGGTACAGTGCCGACCTTGGCAGTCAGGCCTGTGCTCATTTCCTGGGGTGCATCTTTCAGTGATTAGGAAGAAGGCGTGACCCCTGGGAGGGAGGAGAGAGAAGGGTGGAAGAGAACTGGAACATCAAAGGACAGTTAGGAGGCGAGATGCTTCAGAGCCTTGCTCAGTGCAACACACAGGTTCATAGACTTTCACGGAGTTTCCTCTAGAGTAATTTTAATAGGTGGCACAGGCCTGTAATCCCAGAACTCGGGTGGCTGAGGCAGGAAGATTGTCATGAGTTTAAGGCCAGCCTGGGCTACATATTGAGTTTGAGGCCAGCCTGGACTACATAGCTAGACTTTGTCTCAAAACAAAAAACAAATAGTTTTAATAAATCTGAAAGGATTTTTTGTCATTTAATATTTTAATTGATTCTAGAAAATTGGACAAAAATAATTTGCCAGAAAACGTCAACCAAATTCTGGAGAATACTTATAAACATTTAGACCATTATAATCACCAGCACTTTCCGTCAGTCAGAGAAGAAAAGTAAGTGTGTTCCCAGTTTTCCATCTACATGATCTGTGTGCAAAATTCATAAAGTGTCAAAAAATGTGAAAAAGTATAAAAACTAGCAACCAGAATACGCCTAGCAAAAGCCAGCCAAGGTGGAACACTTAGTATATTTTCTTCTGGTCTTTTTGGTATTGAGGTTTGCCATGTTTGGGACACTTGGGATATCTAACTTCATATCCTACTTTGAAAAATCAAACTTAATCTCCAAGCATAAACATTTTCAAGTTGTTATGTATTTTACACATTTCTGAATAGCTGCCCAGCTTACCACATGGGAGAATGTATTTTTCTTGAGCACCTCCCAGGCATTCATTTCAGTTGTGGGATCCCTGGGATCTTCTTAGCACTGGTCAGAGCTTGAAAATCCTGGACTGTTCCAGAGTAGGGTCTGAGCCGGAGGCAGACCGAAGGGCCTGGAGCATATTCATTGCTAATGTGTCTTTATAGAGGAAAAGGGGCTTGTTCCACCCCAGGGTCTGTTTGTTACATCCTCATTAGCACTGTATTAATATAAGGGAAGGGGGTCCTTGTTAATATGGGAGGCTGGAATTGTCTTACTGTTTTGAGTTTGTGTGTCTTATCACCAATGATCTTTGATGCTCTGCCATTTTGGGTAGCACTTCTTTGGAGAATTTATCTTTTGAGTTCTCAGTGATTATCTTATTTACCTGTGTCTACTCCTACTATCAGAAACATTGTGACCCTTGCCTGCTATAATTGGATATTTTTCAGCTTATCATTGGATCATTTATTTGGGAGTATATAGTATGTTGCACTGTACTCTCCAAAAAGATACTGTATGTCCAAGACAGCCCTTAGCACCTGCCAGTATGATCTTATTTGAGAGCAAGTTTTGGCAGATTTAAGTTAGGATAAGGGCATACTGAATTAGGGTGGGCCCTCCTTCTGTGACTGGTGTTCTTTTAACAAGAGGACAATTTCAACATAGAGACACACAGAGGAAAGGCTATCTAACAATAGGGGTGAGATTCAATGTCCAGGGCTGCTGGCAGCCACCAAAAACTGAAGACACAGGAAGGATCCTCCAATGGAGCCCTTGGACAGAGTACAGCTCAGGGACACCTCGATTTGAGGTCTGGCCTTCAGAATCATCAGACAATAAATGTCTGTTGTGTTAAGGTATCCAGTGTGTGGCGCTTTGTTATGGCAGCCGAGGAAACTAATACACAGAGGGTATTAGTTATCTGTGACTGTGACAAATGACACAACTCTGCAGCTTAATACATGTATTGTGTTTATTGTCTGGCAATGTCTGTGAGGCAGGAATCCTTCTAGCTGCAAGCAAAGTCTTACTGCCTCAGATCTCTTCTGGCAGCTAGACTGAGGCAGGAGCAATTCCCAGCTCATCTGGCTGCTGGCAGGATTCATTTTCAATGGACGAAGGTCCACACGGCATCAGCCTGTGACAGCAGCCAGACCAGAGCCAGCAAAGAAGAGCGCCAGCTAGCACGCTAGTTAGTGGTCAGCTGTGTAGGCAGTGAAGGCAGTGGCCTCTGCTGCTTGTAGAGGTCTATTACTAGATGCAAGTTCCTCAGAGGAAGGGCACAGAGGAGGCAGGACCCTGGGCCCCAGGGATGCTACAGCTGGAGGGGGCAGGGCGCAAAGCAGGACAGAATACTCTCTTGCAACTGAGCTCTTTTGGTTTTTAGGTCCTCTACCAAGCCAGTCACAGCTGACCCTTGAGGGGGTTTGTGAGAACAAGTGTGCTTGTATACATACGTGTGTGCACGCGTGCATTTTCCTGGGAGGATGCTCGTGTCTGCCATCAAATTCTTCGAGTTATTCTGCCTGAGGTTAGGTCAAACTGGGCCAAAGTTCCAGCATCCTCTCTGTGTCTGCATACTTCCAGGAAGGGGTCTCAAGATGGTGCCAGCAACCCCTTTCTGGAAGTCTAATCATTAGCCCCTTAGGAGAATAATAAGGAGAAAGTTCAAGAGATGGGCTTCTGAGACGTTCAATGCATACATAACGCAGCTGCACTACACGGGCACCTATGGAAGCTCGCTTCTGCCCCCTCGTGGTCTCTCTGAGCCTGTCAGGTGAAAAGTCGCTCCATTATTTTCCATGTCTCTGACTGCTGATGACACTGAACCTTTTCTCGCGTATTTACAGGCATTTTTCCTTTTGTTGATTTTCTGTTCATTTTTTTTAACCTGAACTTTTCAAATTAGGGTATAAACCCAGGTACAGTTCACTCACAAGTTTTCTTTATGTTAAGAGTCCTTCACTTCCACTAAATTACAAAAAGTCCCAGTTTACCATTTACCATTTTGTAATCTTTCCTGATTTCCAGAAATACAAAAATTATTTCATACAAAATAATTTGGGCTAACATTTATTCCCACCAATCCTGGGCCGAATCCTGTTTTAGGCCAGTCTCATGCATTATCTTCCCGAGAGAGACACACAGGCTGCCCTCACTCCTGTCAGCCTTTTGCCTGGTGGGTTCCATCCACGAGGCTTGTGAAGTCCTCCCCATACTAGCAGTGATGAGAAAAGGGCTCTACCCCTTCCCGCACTGACTGTGGCTCTGCTGCTGTGTGAACTTCTAGCTTTAGTGCTTTGCGTCTACAGGGATATCCAGGTCAGCTCAGATTTGCATTTTACTATGTGCCTTGCATTCTACTCCTGCTCTTGGAGAGAAACCGTGCTTCCTGCTTGCTAGAAGACCACCCTGCCCATAGCAGAGCTGCCCCTTGGTGATGTCAGGTCCTTCCCATATCCTGGAGAGACTTGAAGCCTTCCAAACACCATGTGGGTCCTGCAGACATTTCACCTGGGATGCTGTGTCTGGAATTCTGAGTGGAGGAAAAGGTTTATGTTTAAAACCATAGTTTCTGAAAACCAGGTATTTTCCCCTTCACAGATATTTTCTTGACCTGTTCAACACCTCATGCAGCTTAGAGTACAGGCAGGACAGAGGTCAGAGGTCAGAGGGCCAGGCTTTTGGAGACCCAGAGCCTGAGCAAGTTTGGAGTGAGCGCTTAGGGGAAAGAGCCCTGCCCCTCCCCCACTCCTCTTTCCCAGAGCAGCCCCCAAGGCTGGAGAAAAGGAAGATGGCAAATCCGTGCTTGTGGTTCTTTACGGGCCAGGTGTTGTCTTTCTGTGTGAGTCAGGGACATGATGTAGGAAAGCAGAAAAGATGTGACTTCCCCCCAGGGGACATTTGGCTGCATTTGGAAACCCTTTGGAGATCACTGCTGGGACTGTTGCTGGATCCAGTGGGCACCAACCTGGGATATGGCTGAGTCTCTGCAGTGCACAGAGGACATGTCCCCATGGGACAGATTGATCTGGACCCAGACAGAGGCCAAGTGCAAAGGCAGGGAAGCCCTGGCCTGTTACTATGCAGAACCACTCTCTTCTTTCCTACAGCCTGATGAGAAGTCTTAAAATGGGGTCATGCCATCCACCAGCTTCACTCTTTTTTAAAGTCATTTCAGCCATCCTAGATCTCCAGATTCTGATCTAGATGTAACTGCAGTCAGTGGGTATTGCAAAGACCCTGAGTGGTGACTGTGAACACTACTGACGACGTCCCCCATGGACCTGTCACCCAAGGGAAGAGCCTGGACCCTGCCTCAGGAAAACAAGTTTCTTCCTGTGTGGTCTCTTCCCTCACTGAGCCTGGAAATGTGGCTAGTGAATGTCTTACCACATGTGTCAGGTGTGGCAGTTCATTGATGCCTGTGCCTCCCCTGGGCTCTGTGCATGACCTGAAGACCTGGATGGGTGTCAGTGTGCAGGTGGGGACCAGCACCAGGGAGGGCAGCCTGGGCCCTTTGGCAGTGTACCTGACAGGGGCTATCACAGGAGCCTTTGCAGTCTATTATTTAATTTTATTTTGTTATTTTATTTCTTAATTGAGCAGAATGTCATTGCCTCTTTCCTCTGCCATGCAAATGAATCTTTTCTGTTCCCCAGTCAAACCAGTGCCCCTTTTATTTCTTTTCAGAATCCTCTTGCTTTTTGAATTAGCTCACCTTTCTCTAAATTTGAAATGCGAGGACATAGCTTCTCACTGCCTGTCGGACCTGAAGAAAATTGCAGCAAATGTAAGTGTCCTAATGACAGTTGTTTACCAGAGAGGCAAAGAAGCAGCTCACAGCAGCATGGCCGGAAGAGCTGCAAATGTGTCCTCATCTTCTTCACGGCATCTTGTGAAGCTGTGGTGATGAGGACTTTACTCTTGTGCTTGTGTGCCTTTCTCTTCACGCTTGTCACTGCCTCAGGTCCCTTGTGACACCAGTGGTTCGTCTAGGGCACATTTGAGGGCTGCATACTACTCCACAGCAGTCATGCAAGCCTCCCCTGGACATTTAAACCATATACTTTTTGCTTATTTCATAAAAGGTTTCAATGAACATTTTGTACCTAAAACCCTTTTATTTCCTTTTTAAGATTTTCCCCTAAAATAGTTGCAAAAACATGGAATACTGGGGAAGTCACATGGGTAAGATTTTTTTTTAACACATACACATGACAACATTGCCCTCTAGGGACAGTTTAAGGGCATGTACCCAAAGTAGTGAATCTAGGTGTCTCAGGCTGGTTGGCTTTGTAAGTAAGGGGCAGGCAGAGGCGGGCTGTGGAAGGCTCTTCCATGGAGCAGAGGGTTATTAAGCCACCTGTGTGTTGCTCCATACCATGGTGAAAGTTAGATGGTAAGACCACGCACTGGAGCATCACCTCCTTCTCTCCTCACTAAGCACCTACCGTGTTGACCCCAAGCTACCTGTGATTATCAACACCAACTGACCCAAATAATGCTGTGAGACGTGGCACTGACAAGAAGAAGCAGTTTATTTAGCAAAAGGGAAATAGATCATAGTCCTTGTTGTGGTGATCTAAAAACTATTTTTTAAATACACTTTATTTGGATCTTAATAATCATGTAACCCTCAGGTAGGACTGTCCAGTGGGGTGCAGGGAGGGTAGAAGGTGCAGTTGAGATTGGGATGTGGCCAGATAGCACGGTGCATGCAGACAGCGTGGGAGGTACTGAATACTAAGTTCTGTAGCTGCCTTGTACTCCCTTCTGGGTTTCCATGACACAGGAGCCCAAGTGTAGCACTGTGAGCCCAACGTCTGGGCCTGGCCCATTTCCAACCCTCACAAACCCAGGAGCCTTCCTTTTCTCCATGAGCCTTGAGTTTTGTCTCTATAAAATGGCAACCATGTCAAGGCCTGTCTCCCAGGATGGGAACCGTGCTTTCTACATGGAGAGAAGGGACGCATGGGTATGGAGTGGCTGCTGACAGGGTGCCCCTAGGGAGGCTCATGACACCAGCATGACTTTCAGCACCCTGTACCTCTGCCAAGTGGGCCCTGCTGTCCCAGTTCCAGGCAGTTGTCCTTTCTCTTTGCCCCACAGCCCCTGCCCATCCCACAGGCCCCCTCCCTGACCACCTACTAAAATCAGCCTTCTCTGGATCTCCATGCAGTGCTGTGCCCTTTGGCTGGGGAGTCCAAGAGTCAGGGCACTCCTATGGGTCAGTATAGAAAACCACCCCAGAAAGAGGAGCCACCATATCAGGGAAGAAGCCACAATCAGATTCTTAACGTCTGATGTTTGAATACCCCCTTTAGAGAATACAGACCAGAACTAAAGCAATAGCAAACACATATTGCTGTTACAGCTTGTGAGATTAGATTTTTATCTCTTAAAAAATCTACATCAATAAAAGAATTAGAGATATAAGTTCAGAAGGAGAAACAAAATGATTTTATTGGAAATTGAAAAGAAATAGGGAACAAAGTCACTTTATTGGAAAAAGAGAAATAAGGAGATAAGTAGCTGCCTTCTCAGAGTAAGGTTAGGAAATCTTGAGCTGGAACTCGGGAGTCTTTGTTCTCAGCCCCTTTTATCAAATGGCAAGAAAGAGACTGTTCCCTTTGAGAGTTGTTATAGCTTGATTAGCTATTTTGGGCTCTACAATCCTTAATCTGGCCATTGCCCACCTGTGTATTCTAGGATAAACTCTTTGGTCTTTTCATGTTGTCCAAATGCTTATCTTGTGAGATTTATAGTAGAACCCCACATTCAAAGACGAGTTAGCCAAAAAAGATACTGCAGCAGGAGATGCTGCCCTCTCCAGCCAGTATATTCCACTTTGTCAGTTGCCCAGGTAACAGTTCTGGTTACAGTTCCTGTACTTTCATCTCCTAGAAACTACTGGTCCCTGTGATACACAGCTGGTAACTGATGTACATTTTAAGAACCAATCAAAGACAGCTACATACTCTGCCTCTGTACTTCCCCTTTCAAGTCCATAAAAACTTCCCTCCCAGGGCCTTCAGGGCCTGATATTTTAGGAATGATCCTAATCAGTGCCCATCCACATAAAATAAATCTGCCTCCAAATCCAGGGTATCCTTTCGGTGTTTCTGCTTGCCATTGTAATGCACATACATTTTAGTGTAATGAGGCGAGAGAATAATATATGTACTTATATAAGTGTGCAAGTGTCTAGGTGTCAGTGCATATTTTATATATTGAGTTTTTGATAATATAGCTCCCTCCCCACTTTTGTTTCTTTTTGTGCCTTGGTGTGAAGTGAGCCAGGCCAGGCAGGCTTATCAGTTTTGTTTTTCTTAGTTATTCTCTAGCGGGGTTTTAACTTTTTATTTGTCAGAAACCTCAGTGAGGCTGTTTAACTTTCCCTACACTTCTGTGTGATTGTCCAAATACAGGTGAATCTTTACTCAAATGGGGAAGTTGTAAACAAGTGGTACAAAAGTAATGAGACAATGTGTGCACTCTTCCCAGAGGGCAAAAAGGAGCCACACTGATGCTCAGGCCTGAAGCAACTAAAAGCAAACAAAATGTGTGCAACTGTGATTTTTTAAAGCACTAAACTGTAGATAATGAGGGAAAGTAAAATTGGAGAGGTTAAAAACAAATAAAGCAAGTCCTATGATGGCTGACTGCCTGGAGCTTGTGGGCTACAATAGGTCAGGGGACCCAAAATGGAAGGTGATGGTCTCTCCGCTGACCAGGGGACAAGACAGCTACAAGTTACAAAACAGAGGTCTAGGGAAGAGTGAGCCACACAAGATCAGAGCTCTGGGGGTCTACAAATGGCTTTGTGATAGGGCTGGGCGTATAGCTCAGTGACACAAGCACCTGCCTGACAAGTTCAAGGTCATGAGTTCAATCCCAGGTGCAAAAAAAAAAAAAAACAAAAAAACTCTTTCTGCCTGAAAATGGCCTTGTGTCTTCAGGAAAGGGCTGACACATGTCTGTGAGGAAACTATCTAAGATAGGAAAATAACCACTATTAGGTAAAGTGAGACAAACACTCTGCAGAAGTCACTCAGTGCAAGAAACTAAAGAATGACAGCAAGTTTCTTGCTGTGAACAATAAAACCAAAAGGCAAAGTTCTTTAAGACACAAGAAGAAAAGCCAATCACCCTAAATTCTACACCCAGAGAAATCTTTCAAAACTAAAAGGAAAAGTGAGTCTGCCTCTGTATTTCCCCTTTCAAGTCCATAAAAACTTCCCTCCCTGGGCCTTCAAGGCCTGCTATTTTGGGAATGATCCTAATCAGTGCCCACCCACATAAGAAAATCTTCCCACATACAGAAGCTGAAAGTGTTTGATCTCCACTTCCAGAGACTGTAGAAGAAATTATTTGGGCAGGAGGAAGATGTATCTGCAGAAATCCAAATCTACACAGTGCAGCGCAGATCTGCAAAAGACCTTTACAAAGACAGTGGATGCTGCGTGAGGTTTTTGATGGGTTGGCGAGGGTGTGTGACACCAGTGGCAGAATGGCCGGAGTGGAGAGGTGTTTGCTTATGGGTGAAAAGTTTTCATGCACTAAAGAGTTGCACTTAGCTGTGCATGGAACAAGGTCCCCTCACTGTAGACTCGGATAGACAGTGTGCACTCTATGCCCTGAAGCAGCCATTGGAGTAGCACCAGAAATGTAGCTAATAACTAACAAAGAAGGGGGCCGGGGATTAGCTCAGCAGTGTAAGCGCCTGCTTGGCAAGCACAAGATTATGAGTTCAATCCCCAGCACCAAAAAAAGAAAGTAACAAAGAAGACACAATGGAACCAACAAAGACTATCAGTTAATTTAAAATAGGACCAAAGATAAGACAAACAATAAATAAAAGGTGAGACAAATAGAAAATAAATGCTGTGCTGTCAATAGGGTATAGTTGATTAAATCCAATCATGTTATAATCACATTAACTGTTAATATCTAGATATTCCAATAAAAACGCAAATATTGTCATGTTGAGAAAATGCAGATGCCTACAAGAAACTCCCTTTCAGTGTGAGATACAGTGAAAGCTAAAGGATGGGGAGGAATACTGTGCTCACACGTGTACCCCTGCTTATGTTAATACATACACACTGTGCTCACACTAATATGTGTACCCTACGTTCATGCTAATACACACCACCTGCTCACACAGATACACACATGCATTGCTCATGTTGACAGACACATCCCAGGGTCACACTAATACACCACACTCCAACACTAATGGAAAACAAGCTGGAGTAGCTATATTTACACTACGCAGAGTGTCTGATTTTTTTTAAAAAATGATAATGATAGAGAGTATCACTTTATAAGGTAAAAAGTACCAGAACAGAGAATAATCCTTAAAGTTTGTGTACATACAATATTTTAAAATAAATGAAACAAAAATTGATAGAACTGTGGGGATAAATAGACAAAATCCAATATTAAAACCAGTGACTTCCACATTCTACTCTGACTAGTAAAATAACAGAGAATCAGCAAAGATATAAAAGACTTAGTCAACTTGACCTGTGACCTACCCAAAACCCCAGAGCACTGTACAGTCAAATATACAGAGTAAGATAGCTTATACTCTAGACTGAAAACGTGTAAATTGAAAACTACTCTGATCAAATTATTCACTGACTACAATGGAATTAAATTTGAAATCCACAGCAGACCAGAAAAATCCTAAATGTTTTAAAACAAACACATTTCTAAATAGTCCACAAGTCAAAAAAAAAAAAAAAAACCCTGCAAAATGAAAATTAGATGGTACTTTGAGCTAAGTGAAAATTAAAACACATCAAAAGTCTGAGGATGCTGCTGAGGAATATTTACAAGAATCTATGCACACACAAAAAAAAAATCTATGCACTCAGCTCCTATCTTAAGAAACTGAAAGGTCAAATAATATGAATGAAATAAAAAGGAAGCAGAAGAATGTAGGTAATGAGTATCATAACTGAAAGGCAGGAAAGAGAAACAAAAATGACGATGCCAAAAGAAGATTTACTGAGAAAACAGAATTAACAAACCTCTTCCCAGATTGATCAGGGATAAAAAAGACAAGAGTTATTAGGAACTAGAGATAGGACATCACTACAGAATCCAGAACTACTAAGAAGATAAAAAGAGGATATTGTGAACTGTACCTCAATAAACTTGAAGATATATATGGCCCAAAAAATAGAAAAACTCACACACAGAAAGACACTGATATGATTAGTTGTGTTGTTCACCACACAGCTATCAAAATGACTAAAATTGAAAGACTGACCATACTAAGTGCTGGAGAAGATGCAGAGATGATATAGGGGAAATAGTATAACTCTTGACCTGCTAGGTGTCAGATACACTGAGTTCATGTTCCCCAAAATTGAAGAATAAATTCTTTTTATGTGTTTTTATTTTAAAGAGGATAAAACAGAGTAAACCCAGTCAAAACAAACCAGTGTAAATGATACAGCACTTCAAAACATTACAAAATCAACAAGTTAACATAGTGCCTTTCATTGTCTTCAAAATAGCTAGATAACTTCCGAAGTAGTAAAAATCAAACAAAACACAATATAATAGAAACAACAACAACAAAACAATGAATGCAATAAAGGACTTCAAAACAAACCAACAGTAAATCCAAAATGGCTACCATCATATATCTTGCTATCTTTCAAATAATTGCTCCTGCCATCGGATTTAACATAATCAAACAAAACAAAAAAGAATAAAACCCAACCCAACAAAACAATAGAAATGATATAGGTCTTCAAAACAAGACTATAGGGAATCAACAATGGCTACAACCCTCAGAAGGAGATCCCTCTAGATGCCACTTTGCATACTGCTGTCCTCTTAACCTATGATCAAACCACTGGCCCTAGACCTGCAATGTCAGTGAAATAGCAAAGCACCACAGGTATCTAACTGCATTTTACTTTGATAGCTGTCATCACAACCTGTGTTTCTCTGGATCAGCCAGTGACTTACAGGGGTAAGGGTTGGTACTTCTTGTTTGCCAGCCCACACACCAGAAGGGGCAGGAGTCTGGCTGCCCCCAGACTGGTGGCAGCCTGCGCACGGCTCTGGTTCCCAGATGGGGCTTGCTTCCTGGTGTGGCCTCTTTCTCTCTCCCCCGAGTCCGTGAAAGGCGCTGACTTACAGGAGAGGCTTGGGTCTGGCTGTCCCCAGTACTGTGGTGACCTGCGCATGGCATTGGTTCCCAGGCGGGGCTCACTTCTTGGTGTCTGAAGAATAAATTCTAAGGAACAATAGAGGTAAAGAGTAGGAAAAATTTATTTAAAAAGATAGATCCTGAGACCCAGCTTTTTTTTTTTTTTTTTTTTTTTTTTTGGAGACAGGTTTCCATTATGCAGTTCAGGCTGGCCTTGAACTCGCTTTGTAACCCCATGCTGGCCTGGAACCTGCAGCAGTCCTCCTGCTTCAGCGTCCAGAGTGCTGGGATTACAGGCATGCACCACCATGCCCAGGAGCCCACTTTTTAAAGGAAGTTTTATAGTGCAAAATCATGAACCAGATACTACATGGGTCAAAATGACGATTAACCAATCAAGATCGTGAGTATAGCCACTTAGGTAATATTGATCTAACAGGGAAGCAAGTGTACATGAAAAAAGCAAAGACTTTTTTCAGGAAGGGATGGATCAGGAAGTCTTGGAGGTCACGTACTGGGGTGACTGATGTCTATTTAGATTCTCTTGGACCAGGTGATCCCCCAATATCTTGTGCACTAGGGAGGTGCATAGGTCTGGTCATTCTGTCTTTACCTGGAGGGCTGGCCTCTAACAGATGTGCCTTTGGCCACAGTGGTAATGTGTTCTTATCCTCTGCACTGACTCCCTCCAGGGCCCAGCCCTGTCTGACTGCCTATAGTGTTTCTGCCTAACTTAGCTTTCTATGATACGAGACAATTGTGCCTTCACACTTTGGGGGTATAAAATGCTGCAGCCACTTTGAAAAACAGTTTAGCAGTTATGTGCGAAGTTGAGTATGCACATGCATAAGACCCAGGTATTCTGCCCCCAAGAACAAGGAGTTGCTTTTACCGAGGGCAAAGGGAAGTCTGTGTCCATACAAACACAGTATGTCCAGCTTCCTAGGCAGTGGCAGGAGATGGGTAACAACTCCGATGAGCGTTACAGCACTAGTGACAGAAGCAGAGACTTGGACGAAGCTCTAACGCAAGTGGTGCAAGTGGGAAACATAGGCAGAGAAAAGGACACTGTGTAGCTCCAGGTCTGTGAGACACCATCACTCTCTAAGAACAGCACAGGGCAGAGACCAGCCAAGACCACCAGCCTTGTGTAAACGCAGCATGGCCTGGAGTTTATTGTGCCTGGCTACAAGCAGACAGAGGGTGAGAAGGCCTGGGAAGTTCTTAGTAAACATCAGTAGTCATATTTTTCCAGATGTTTTGTGTCTCCTAGTGCAATGTCCTTGGGGTGTCCAGTGTGAATGCTTGGGTGTCTTTAGATGTCCAGGTGCTGGCAAGATTCTGTGTTCCTTCTTATTCCTTTAAGACATCTTGTGTTTGCAGAGGGCACCAGTGTTAAACTGAAAACAATGCCTCTGCTGGCAGACAGCTTGGGTACTGGGTGAGTCCTGTCCGAATCCAGCCTTTCACATTTATTCTGTGTAATTGAGAAAGTAGATTAACAGCTGAAAGGGGCTGGGGTGAGCAGGGGTGGGCAGGTATGGGACCCAGGAAACCAGCAGAGACCATGTCTTCATTGCCCCATGAGGGTTTCCTGGGTTCATATATGTGTCAAAATTTACATTCTGATATTTAAGTTTGTGCTTTAAATATTTGCAGCTTACTATATTTCAGTTAGACTTTTAATGAAGCTATTTAAAAGGTGAATGATCAAAAAACCAGTCAAAATTTGCTAGCTACAATGTGGTAATAAGTCTATCATTAACTATGCAAGAGCCTCCTTGTGACCAGGACACAGAGATGCTTCCTGTGTGCTTTAAAATGCATCATTGTTATTTTAAAACTACAACAAAGGCACCTATTCAAACTATGAAAAAACTAAGAAGAATTTTAAGAACTTAAGAAAATTCTCGCTGGCCGTGTTCCTACCCATAAACAACTGCTGTTTGATGTTAGGGCTTGGGAACCAGAGATGTCACACACACACACAAACACACATGCACACACATCACACTGCCCCCTCAGCTGAGGTTGACTTGGGGACTCAAGGACAGGGGACCCCACACCTATGACAAGTCCCAGAGTTCATGCTGCCAATTGTGTCACTTCTGAGCAGGGCTTCTTTTTGTGAACTCCAGGTAAGGGGTAAATAAAGCAGATCTGCTAAATTTTATAGGAAGACATTCATGTGAAGTTGGTTGAATTATTTAACACTTTGAAGCCTACTGAAATTAAAGAGCTTTCCCCCCCTCTATCATAAAGGTAAAAACATTACTTTCTAGCCTTCTTGGGTAAACTTATGCATCTTTGGAAACATTTAAAAATCTTCTTATATATCTTTGTATTATCTTACAATCTTTATTTGCTGAATTTCAACCTCCTACATTAATGATGGTTTTAAGTGACCTTTTAAGTTAATTGTCCCTTTCATTAAAACTCTCTATATGTGAAAAATTTTTATCTGTAGGATCCTGGGAAGCTGATTGAAATTGAATGTCTGGAGTGTGAATTAGAAGTTTCAAGACTTGAAAGTAAAGTTAAAGTCTACATCCGAGGAGCTGTTGAGGTAAACCTTAACTAGCAGATGTGGCACACAGCTCACTCTTCTGCAGGTTTAGGGGACAGGGTGCACTGAGTTTGTGCCAGGTTTGAGGGCACTGAGGCCATGGCCCAGGCCCCACTACTGGATCCACTGAGCTCTGCCCTGCCACCCAGGACAGCAGTGCAGGCCAGCTGTGACTCTACCTTCTCACCATGAAGGGGCCTCCCTTGTAGGAGTGCTGGAACTTACAGAGCACCCAAGGCACAGAGCTAGTCCTCCTCCTCCCTGACATGGCTCCACCTTAGCCTCACTTACACATTGTGGGCTGGCACTTGACCCTCCAAGGAC
Organism: Hydrochoerus hydrochaeris; assembly: GCA_004027455.1. NCBI lineage: Eukaryota > Metazoa > Chordata > Mammalia > Rodentia > Hydrochaeridae > Hydrochoerus > Hydrochoerus hydrochaeris. The sequence continues at coordinate 111,807 of PVLA01006021.1, forward strand.
CATGTCCTCCTGTAGCCTATTTGGAGCTGCACACCCATCCCCCAATTTAGTAACACTTTCCCAGGAGTAACAGCCTCCCATGTCCTCATGAGAGCTGTTTGCCAACCTAACTCCTGTCCAGGAGCCCATCGAAACGGTAAGGGGTAAATCACCTCCCACCTCAGCTGCAGGCTTTGCTGGGTGGGGAGAGGAAGATGCCACTCTTAGTTCCTTGCATGCTATCTGGAACCCGAGGATCATTTGCAGTGCTCCTGCCTGGTCATTCTGCAGACAGCTCCCTTTGTGAGGGTGGAATTACAAATGCTGTGAATGCTACTGAAGTTTCTTATCTATTGCCTAAGTGGAGTAACAACCACTGACAGAAATCACTGGTCTTTTCTTCAGTAAGAACTTCACAGGCTTTTTTTTTTTTTATTTCTAAAATGAATGAAAATCTACTGCCACAGATGAAACCCAGGAGCATTGATGTGGGGCAAAGCAGTGCTCCTGGGAACAGCTCAGGAGACCCTTGCGCCTGCCCTCTGTGCCTGCCTCTCTTCTGCACCCATGAGAAGCCTCCCGTCAGGGTCATGGAGGAGCCAGCCCTGTCTACACTACAGGGCATTAGCACAATAAAGGGGCTTCCTTGGTCACCATACTATCCACTCCCTTGTTAGTAGTCATTACTGCTTGGTGGATGTTTTCTCCTTTTTATAAGTAAGGTTCTTTGGATGTCACATTTTACAGTGAAACTACAGTCGAGGCTGCCTGTACATGTGGTGCTGGGGTTGCACATCTGCTCCCCACTGCATCTTTGTCTTGGTAAATTTGAGAGGAGCTGCATACGTGCTGGAGGCTTCTGTGGCTTTGATAGACTCCTCTGAGTTGTTAGCAGGTGTGGATCAGGAATTACCAGTGTAGGCTGGACCCCACAGGCCAGGAGCAGTGGGAAGACGAGGCCCCGGAGGTTGGAAGTGAGAGGCTGTGGGGAGGTAGCCACGCAAAGGACAGGGGGGGCTTGAGGAAGATTTAGAGCATGGAGTCCTGAAATTCCAGACTGGAGCTTTTGTGCTGGCAAGAGACTATAGCACAAACCAGGGGAGAAGTTCTTTTGTTTTGGTTAGTAAACATAAAGGATATAGGCCAGTGATAGCAGTACTTTCAGAGACCGAATGCTCAAACTGCAATCCAAAACCCACTTATTTATTGCAAAGTGCCAACATTGCATTTAAACCTGAGTGCTCAGCTGCTAGGGCAGTGCTAGATGACTTGGGGGGCATCCGAAAGAGAAGGCTCTGGGTGCCCACTGCAGCACATGTGCATGGGTTCATCACCACTGATACAGGCCCTGATAAACAGACAATAACTAAAGAGACTCTTAATCCACCCAAGGAAGAGGTATATGATGAAGTGCAGACACTTCTAAGTCTTTTTGGCATAGTGTCTCCCTTCCAGGGGACATTCTCATCACAGACTCAGGGCCTGCCCTAGCACACTGCCTTGAGTTCTGAGGGTATACCTGGCCCACCTGCTGCCCTGGCCCTGGATCCTCCATCTCCCAGGCTCAGTCAGAACCACCAGCATCAACTCTCCCAGACTGCACATGCTTGGCCTCATAATTGGCACAGGTCTCACAATCTTCACAGATGTCTTAGGTACTTTTCTTGTTGCTGAGGCAAAATCCCTGGCACCCAAACTTAAAGGAGAAAAGGTTTATTTCAGCGCATAGGTTGTAGAGGTTTCTGTCCAAAGTCAGCTGCCTCTAAGGCAGAGTAACATAGCACAGGGGCATCACAAAAGAGAAACAGTTCATGGCATGGCAGGTAGAAGGCAGCAAGCATCAAACAGCCAGCCTGCCTTTCCCTTTTATCCCATCTAGACCACCAGCCTTTTGATCACCAAGAATTCTAATTCCAAACAGTGGGCTAATTTAGTACCACACACTGAATCCCAGTATCATATACCCTAGATTCAGCCAGCAACTAACAGCTCCACCTATGAGTACATGAGGCTTTGAGGGGATATCTAGACACAAGCCATAACAGCAGCATCTCTCAATGTACCCCCTCAGGCCCAGCTGAACATCATAAAGAGACTGGACATGGCATTACAACGTGCCATCCACTTAGGTGACCCCCAGTCCATCCAAGTGGTATGCACAGCCCAGTGGAACACCTGCCTGCCTCTCCTGCAGCACAGCCTGCGGCACCACCTGCGCAAACCACTGAGCAACATCGCAGAGGTCTTAGAGAAGGTGGACAGGTGGGTACCTTGAGCATGCATTTGTGGGCACACTTCTCATTCTGAGCATCATCAGTGGGGTGCATAGCACCTGCTGAGCATGGCTTCATTTGCATTTCACTATGCCGCCTCCATCAGGAGTCCTTTCCTTTTGATGGGAGCAAATCTCTTGATGTGAATAGTTAGCATTTTTCCTCTTATCTGTCGGCCAATGAATGTGAGTTGAGATTAGCCGGAAAGGGGCTTGAAAATGTGTCTTCAAAGCAGTGCTGGACATGCAGTAGGCACATTGCTGTTGCCAGAGGCCCTCTTCCAAGTGCTACGTCTCTGCTCACACCACTGTAGGAGTCCCAGTTACTTCACATCCTCGCAGCACTTAGTATTACTTTTAATTGTTGTTATTCTTGAGCATTTCACAGTAGCTATCTTTTATTGCCACTAGGCCTAGTGATGAGTTCCTTTCATAGGCTTTTTGACACTCTCCTGTTCCCCATTGTGACACACTTGTCCAAAATATCTATTTCTATCAGGTTTAACTCCAAGATTACACTGGCTTTACAAGCTGGGAAGTGTTTTTCTAAAATCACTTTCCAAAGCAATTTATGTACCACTTAAATGTTTGGTAGAATTTAACAGTGAAGCCCTCTAGGCCAGCAGGCTTGTTTTGTTTTGTTTTGTTTTGTTTTGTTTTGTTTCATGGGAGAGCTTCAGTCTGAGACAGCCCTTGCCTGGGATGAATGCTGAGGAATGACCCTCTTTCCCAACAAGGGTCTTGGTGGCTCTTTCCAGCCTTCTCCGTACTCATTAATCACATGGCTCACACTTTCATGCCTTGACTTTTTTGTAGAATAGTTATAGCCCTTACTGAGACAGGAAAAGTAGAAAGACCAGCTGTGAATGTGCATCTGTCTCTTCCTTTAGTTCTGAGTTTCACTTTCCATTGTTTGGGCTCTAGAAGACACCTCCTTTGAGTCTCTTGTAGTTTGTTACAGATGCTGCCATGCTAACTCTGCACGTTCACTATTGTGTAGCATCTTTGTTTCTGTCAGGGAATTCTGACCCTATCTGTTTTCTTAAACTGAAACTTCAAAGAGTATTTTTAAGTGCATGGCTTTCAGACAATAGAGAATGGAGTCTTGCTTTTTCACTTAATGTAACAATCTCTGCTACTTGGTTGGATTGTGTGGCCTTTTAGTAGCTGGTGTCTGATTCAACCGACCAGTTCATTCCATGCTACCCACATGCATCTCCTTTTCACCCACTGTTGCTCTTTCCCTGCCTCCTCTGGCGCTGGCTTCATGTTCTAGAAGTCTCCTCTTTCCTCTGTTGGCTTCCAGGGGAAGGTGGTTTCTCCAGGGCTGTTTGCTTCTCCTTCACTTAGCAGAGCCTGTGTAAGGTCACTGAAGTCATTTTTTTGACACTTTCCAATTCACTCTCACCCACAGAGGAGCAGATCTTGTGGCCCTGTGACTTCACATCCTTTCCTCATCTGTCAGCATTTCTTTCACTTGAGTAAAACAGTGGGCTCCGATATTTACTCCATGTTTGCCACTCCTAGGGTCTCTTTTTCTCTTTACCCAGGGCAGAATCATGTATCTCAGCCTGACAAATTTCTTTCACTCCCCCTGGGAGTGCGACTGCAACTGGCAGATGTATTTACCTTTGCTGATCCGAAAGTGACCCCACTTCACTCATGGTTTTGGAAACTATTTTCAGTAGTTACTGGATGCTAGGTTGACTCACACAGTTTCTTCTTTAAACACTTTAAAGACGTTTTCTTCTAGCTTCCTTGGGCTCTGATGAAAAGTCAAGTTATTATAACCATGGTTCCCCTGTGTATTTTCCTTCTTTCTGTTTTCAAGGTTTTATCTCTGACTTTAGTTTTCAGCATTCTGATTATGATATTCCTAGGAGCTCTTTTCATTTTGATTTTGCATGGGGTTCTCTAAGATGCTTCAATATGTAAGACAAAGCTTTCATCAAATTTGGGAAATTATTAATATAGTCTTCAAATGTATTCCTCTTTCCTTCTAAGACCAGCTGCATATGCACACCAGGGCATAGGATACTGTTCTACAGCTCCCTATTCCCTGCTTGTTTTTTAAAAGCTTTTGTTCTCAGTTCTTCCCATGGGTTAATTTCAAGAGATGCACTTTTTTTAACTTCAGTCATTAGATTCAGTGTTTCCATTTTCTTTCACCTTCCATTTCTGCATAGATTCGCTATCTGTTCATTCATTAGCACCCTCTTTTCTCTCAATTTGGGACCCTGTTACCATACTTAAACTCTGCTATCGGCTTTAAAGGATTTACGTGCTAGACTAACTTCTGACCCATCTGTGTCCTGACCATGGGTCACATTCTTCTGCTGCCACGATGTGCAGTAATTTTCACTCCCATGCTTGATACGCTGTGTTTGTTTCACTTTGTTGTCTTTTTCAGCAAAGTGTTGGATTTGTTTTAGTTGGCTGTTGGGTTGCCATCTGCTTGCTTTAATATCATGTAGGGCTGTTTTATGTTCTGTCCAAGTGCATCTCTGAAGGCCCAAGGAGCTTCCCAAGCCCGCCCATGGGATTCAGCTTCCAAATACCTCTTCTCTGCAGATCTCATGAGGCTGTGGTTTGAGGTTTTACTTGGGCAGGTGCTTTACCTCCTTGGCTCGGTGGGCATTGTAAAGGTCCCACCTGCTCTGTCACTGCCAGGAGGCTGTCTGGCTATCATCACTGGCTCTTTCCTGAGTTTTCCTCTCCCAGGGGCTACAGTTTTGTATCATCTGCTATTCATGCTGGAAACAGATGCCTCCTGTATTTGGTCAAGTTTTATGAATGCAGCAGCTCACAGGGTGGTTCATTAAGAGCTACTTTATGATAGTTAGAATCAAAAGTAACAGGAAATTACTAACCTGAGCCATCAGCTCTTTTTTGAAGGATATTGACTCTGGCAGGTGAATCTGCTGACCATGGTTTTTATATCTATCCCTCAAGGGCTCCTCTCTGTGTGCTGCTCCTGGCAGACTTGGTCACCCTCCGAGGAGTCCAGCTCTAAGAGAGTCTTACATGTGGGGTTCAGTGTGCACATTGCCCATTCCCTAGATGCTTCACTTCTCCCCACATGGAATCCACCGACACTTTTGCTGGTTTCTTTGTTCTTGGCCCCAGGCCATACAAAAACAACTCAGTTCTGGCTGCTGTCTAACCTAAGGACAGTGTCTGAGGACCCTGGTTCCCTGGCTGGGAGCATACTGACTTTGACCAGGGCTCTTCTGCCATTAGTGCCTTAGGCTCTTGGCTCCTTCAGGAGCCATGTCATCATGGGCTTTCTGTGCTTCTCCACGCAGCCTCACAGTATTCCTCATTTTCCCTGACCTGTTCCTGGTTTCCTCTGAGAGTACATGTATATTAATGTCATTTTTCCATCTTGGTGGAAAGTCTGTCTGTCCATGGGTCCTATAGAATCTTTCTGTAGTCTTTTGGGGTATGCTAATACCGTGTCTTGGGACAGCAGTTGAGGTGGCCCTCTCCCATGCTGTTGACAGCAAAGGCTTTGCTCGACACAAGGGCTCCTCCAGGGAGGTGATGAGGGACTGTTAGGCCCACTACAGTACGGATACCAGGGGGCTTCCTAGAGAAAGAGGTGCATTTGCGTGATGGGCAGCATGAGGAGCAGTGGTTTCTGCATGGTTATGAGTACTGCTCCCTCTGGAGCTCAAGTCACAGAATGTCTCATTCAGTTTGTCACCTGCCACTCAACCTGAGCGCAGGACCTAATAGCATTCACCAGCTGGGCTCTGAGGCCTCTAGAGGTCCGAAGGACTGTCTCTGTGGTCTAGTGTGTGAGTTCTCAAAGCAAGGCAAGGTATGATCTGTGGGAAACTAGAAAGCCAAGGACACTGAGAGACCAAGGCACTTCCCTTTCCTGCTGGAGGGTGGACACTACCTCTGTACCCCTGCTTAGCCAGCCAACCAAACCCTCCAAACCTGTGTGCCCATCTCCCAGCCTCATGACCCTGCTTCGCTGCCAAGTGCATATGGAAATGGCGTGCATCGAAGAGGATGAGGACCGGCTGGAGCCCGCTATGGAACACCTGAAGAAGGCCATGAGCCTAGACAGCCAGGGTCTCTACCAGGACAAACTCAGGACATCCTTCAACCGGCTGCAGCTGTGCACCATGCTGTACCAGTCTCCAGAGCGTGCCGAGGACAAGGCCATCATGGCCATTGAGCAGGTGTGGGCATAGCCTGTTGTGGAGGTTGGCTGGGAAAGGGACTAGAGGGGAGTCTGGGTCTATGCAGATGCAGTACAAGAACAGGGCTGAAGGGCAGGGCATGGCAGGGATAGAGCTACCTCGGGTCCACCTGACAGCAAGCAGGCCAAGGTGGGCTACTGTGCCTCTGGGAAAAACCCCAGTGTTTCTCTGCATACTCAAAAAGACCAGAGAAGAAGCTGCTTTAGACAACATCTTTCATCAAACTGGTCCTTCCTTCATGCAGGCAAAAAAGGTTCTACCGAAAGACAGTGTCAGGAAGAAGAGAGCCCTCCTGGTAAATGCAGGCCTAGCTCTTGCCCCAGACACCTTCCAGATTGTGCTGGACAGCGAAAATGAGGCCAAAGGTAAGCACCACGCTCCGGTGGGCAATAGGCACTGCTAGAAGGGCCAGGGTGAGACTAGTCAGGCCAGAGGCCTGATGCTTCTGGTTGGAAGACGGGCTGAATAGCAACACCACAGAGCTGGATGGTGAGCAAATGCTAGCTTGATTCTGCAACAGTTTTCCTCCGCACACTCTGCAAGCCAACTAGTTCCACCTGATCACTATCGAAAGAGGAACAAGCTGGTGGCACACACCTATAATCCCAAATACTCAGGAGGCTGAGACCGAGGCAGGAGGCCCAAAAGCTCAAGGCTCACCTGGGCAACTTTGCTAGCCCCTGTCTCAAAATGAAATAAAAAGGCCAGGGATGTTACTCAACAGCAGAGCACTTGCCTAGCACGTACCTGGCCCTGGGTTCCATCCTCAGCACTGCAAACAAACAAATAAGCAACAAGACACCTCAGGAGCCCCAGGCTGCTGCACAGGAGCAGGTGGCCAGTTTGCTGTTTGTCATCAGCGTTCTTGTTGAGTATAGCAGCTAATTCCTCAGTCACTGAAAACAGAAGATAGTGAGATGGGCCTTTAACTTATGGGTAGGGAAGAAAGAGACAGAGAAGGGGGTTGCGGGAAGGAGGGCAGGGAAATGAGAGTAGATAGGGCAGGGAGGTTATGAAGTGTTGTCTACAATCACCAACTCCCTACAAGGAACATGATCAGCACTACTATAAACATGCATTTTATATATATATATGGCTTCATATTCTTCATATTTACACTTGTGTATCTATAGGAAGGCCCTAAGAAATGCAGGGAGGGGAGGAAGAGGAAAGGGTTAAAACATAACTGAGAAATTTCATGTACATGTACCAATTCCCCACAATGAATGTAATCATTAGTACTACAAACAGATTCCAATAAAAATGATTTTTAAAAATTCCTCAGTCACCTGACTCCTTCAAACACCAGTCAACATTTGGGTTTTCTTTTCCGTTTTCAGTTTCCATTGGGAAGAACAGAGGCCGGTTCTCTTCCCTCTTTGCGAAGGCTCGGCATCACATGCTCAGTGTGGGCAAGGCTGCCGGCCACTTAGAGCGTCTGGGAAACGAGAATGACCAAGAGAGGTAAGAAAGGAATGGAACAAGCACTTTCGCAGAGAACACACTGACAGAAACACAAAGAAAGCAGAGTCAGCAGGAGCCGCCAGCCAGAGAGCACTGTCTGGAGCCAAGCCACCGGCTGCCCAGGTGTGCAGGCTCCAGTGTCTCTCTGCCCCTCCCTGGAGGTCCAGTGGGAGGGACCTCACCTGCCCACCTGGGAGAGGCTTCGACCCACACAGTGTGTAGCCTGTGGTGAGACCATCACTCCGATGCATGGTGCCAACTATCAAGGCACATAAACCAGGGCAGACCAGGAGGTCTCCAGCCAAGGGAGATTCATCCCACACCCCAGCCAGGGGGACGTTTCTCATTGTCACAAGGATAGGAAGGTACAGCACTACTAGCACCTGGTGGGGAAAACCAGAGAGCTGTATCTGAACCCAGGGACACCCCATACTGACCCCTGTCCCCTGACTGGTGCTTCCACCCCACTGGCCAGGGCTGGTCCTCTCACCTGACACCCCTGTCTTGAACGTTACTGTGACGCAGGATCATTCTCTGCAACCTCAAAACCATACAGCGTTGGCTTTTCCTCTCTAGTGATCATTTTGGGTATTTTTTAATTTCACAACTTGGACTAAACTTGCTTTTCTCCTTCTTGGATCTTGGTGAGCAGAATTCAGATTTGGGCCGAGCTGGCCAAGGTTGCCCGGAAGCAAGGGGTCTGGGACGTGTGCCGGACAGCAAGCCGCTTCTGCCTCCTATATGACATCAAGGTGAAGAAGCCGGCGAAGCTGAAGCAAGGTGCACATCTCTTTCTAGCGCGTCCACCTCCACGGTTGAGTGGGGTGAACCTAAGAGTTGCACGCATCTCTGAATGCGTTCTCTCCCTGCTAAGTGGTGCCTCGTGGGAATTGTAATACCCAGCCATCTGGAGAACTTGTTAGAAGGAGCCAAGATTGACCCTGAAATAACAGGAAAGTCCCCACAGCACACCTAAGTTCAGAGGAGCTTTCTAAATGTGTGTAATGGGCCCCTCACATCTGTAGGCTGCTCACTCACAGATTCAACCCTGAGGATTTGAAAACAGATGCATCGGTACTGAACATGTACAGACATGTTTCTTGTTATTATTCCCTAAATAATACAGTAAATACAACTATTTACATGGCACTGACATTGTAGGAGGTGTTGTAACTAAGAGGGTTTAAAGTCTATAGGGTCAGGCCAGGAATATAGCTCAGAGGCACAGCGCCTGCTTTGCAAGTGTGAGCTTGTGAGTTTGATTCCCTGTATAAATAAATAGATAGATAGATAGATAGATAGATAGATAGATAGATAGATAGATAAAGTATACAGGGTGATATGTGCAGCTTATATGCAAGCATGGTGCCATTTTATGTAATAGATTTGGGCACCTGTGGATTTGGGTATTTGCATGTAGTTCTAGAACTAATTCCTGTGGATACTGAGGAGCAACTGTACTTTTTTTTTTAATTTAAGAGAAAAATAAAACAAAAACCAAGAGCAAACAAATCTAAAAAAAAAAACTAAAGCAAAATGACAACAGCAACATACACACACAAAAAAAGATAAACAATAGTTATTTGGTCTTCAAAACAAGATGATTGGAATTAACAATGGTTGTTACGCTGCATATTGTCATCTTCAAAATAGCTGCCCAGGTTACCAGATACAGGAATCAAACCGAACAGTAAAATGGAACAAAACATTGGATTTCAAAAATAAGACAGAAGAAACCACACCCCAAATGCCACAGTGCACAGTGCCATCCTCCAAATAGATGCCCAGACCACCAGCCCCGGGCCTGCAGAGTCAATTAGACAATGCGAGCATCAAGCTATTGCTATCCTCTCACCCTGAATCCTCTGAATCAGCCAGTTGCTCTCTGGTTTCCCTGCCTGTGCACCAGCTGGCTCATGGGAAGGCATGGTTTGTCTTCTTGTTGAGTCACTTCCCAATCCCCAGGGCAGACAGGAGCAACTATACTTGCAACTGGCTACAAATAATTGTGCATGTTAACCTAATAACAGCTAAGATACCCCTGGTTATCATTACTACCACCTGTTACTGAGTTGCTTTGGCCTGGCAGTATGCCACAGTGTTACAGGGACCATCCTTACATTGCATCGCCCTGTTCCCCCAACACACACATACCTGAATACGTCCTGCAGAGGTGGGGAGAGGCTTAGACATCAGGGAGCAGGTCAAGAATTCTTCTGTTTTTGTCTACTAGAAAAGGGGCAGTCTTTACACAGTGCTATTCCTTGCAGGAAAGAAAAACAAAGGTTCAGAAAGCTCAGTGCATGAGACCCGGAACCTACGGATCATACAGAAACAAACATCACCCTACCTGCTGCGGAAGTTCGCAGAGGTGGGCTTCATCAGTGCTGAGGTGGGTCACAAACATGTGTTTTTTAATCCTTTAGGTCCATGGCAATCACACTTTGGGGTTGATGTAGCCTATTAATCTGAATCTATTAGAGATACGGGTCACAAGGCTCCATCTCTGCTTTCCACCTTTCTATCTCTGTATGTCAAGGGGAGAAATTTTCATGAATTCTGGAAAAACAGTGTGAATAGCAATGTATCATGATGTGTGCCAGTATACAGTTTTTTTAGAAACAGTTTTTGAACTGCAAGTCCAAAGTTACATAAGTTACAGCAGGTAATGTCATTGCATTTTGGGGGTTTTCATTGGAATCATTTTTATAAGCATAAGAGGGAGGTATGATCTTGGAAGTGCTTCTGTTTCCCAGCCCAGTGCCTTGGCCTGGACTCACAGCTGCAGCCCACACAGGTCTGTTTCCCCTAAACACACGGAGCCTGAGACATGGAATCAGCCCTGCTAAAGTCAGTGGGTAGAATGTGGCCTGGCTGAGATCAAAGCCCACCCTTCAGCCCCAGGTCTGAGCTCTGAGCCCAGCACCTTGGTTACTTTGATACATGTCAGAGCTCTTAGGAGTGGGCACAGGGCTGAGGCCAAAGCACTCTGTGATTAACTCAAAAAGAGTAAGGGACATGAACACAATCAGAATCAACCCCTATGGTCAGGACCTAGTGGCCTCTGGTCCTGAGCCTGAGGGTCACCAAGACCCATTTGTCCTCGAAGTCCCTCAGCCTTTCCCCACTGGGCTTCTTAACCTTTAACCTTTAATGCTGAAAAACAGATTCGTGAAACAGCCAAGGAGATTTGAAACTAACTGAGAATTTGGTGACAAAAAAGTATCTGTTCATCTCTAGAAGCATGATGATGGCTATGAGCTCAGTTTTTGAAACAAGACTTTCTCTTCTCAAGATGTGCACCTTTAGGGTAGAGTCAGAGGACATCAAGGTAGACAGGGGTGTATGGGGCTCATCATGCAAATCTTTCTGCCTTACATTTGGCATTTTTCAAAATCAAATCCTAGAGGAAAGATGTTTGGCTGTGTATTCCCACAGGGCTAGATCCCTGCCATGCCCATGACTTCTCCCATTATGTATTTCCTTATAGGCCACTGTCCACTTACTACGCTCAGAAGGTGTGGAACTGAATGACCAGGCCATTCCCCCGGAAGACTTGAGCCAGCACCCTGCTGGCTACGTGCCTGAACCCCTAGATGCAAACACAGAATGGATCACATACAGGTGAGCAGCAGTTCTAGCTGTGGTGTAGACTGAGGATTGGAGTGTCCCCATGGGTGCAGAGGACACACAAAGATGTGGCCTTCTTTGTAAGAGCAATTTCCATTCTCACATAAATAAGTCAAAGCATTAAATGTAAAGCAGGACTACAGATGGCTTTACTTAGCTATCAGCAGTGCACCTAGCAAGGCCATGAGCACAGCTCATCACTAATAAAAGGGAAGAAAGCACATGCCTGTTTTCTCCAGTTGGTTTTGGTAAATCATACTTTGGTCCACTTTAGTTAGTTTTTCTCACTGTCAGTAAAATTGAGGTGGGGGAGGGGGAAGATGGCGCCAGTGGTAGGAAATGGAGGAGCAGCTCCTTGTGGTCCAAATCTTAGAAGAAAGCTGTCGCAGAGCAGCTTGAGCCCCCAACAATACAAGCAGCACACATTGATTTGCACAGAACATCTCAAAAGATCTGCCACCATGAAATTTCAAGTTCAGAAACAATCATGAAGCTAAGGTAGATGTTGTATCAACAATAACAAGCTTTAGCGACTTTTTAATCTAAGATACCTTTATAGATAAATGTGGTAAAGAATGAACGTACTTGGTATTTATGCAACAGAAACTGAGCACTGTTTAACTGTGCTCCCAATTTAATTGGGGAAAAAGAAAGGCTATTTCCTGTATAGTATTTACTGAGTACCCAGACTACTGCTGAAGAGAGAAGAATAATTCTACACAGATGCTTCTCTTGGCTAAAAGAGAACTGCTCCTCAGTAGCATTATGAAACCTATAACCTGCCTCAGACTACACCTTGGGTCCATGCCCTGAGCCCTCTGTTGCAGGGCATGGGACAGGGACACCTTTTTGATCCTGCTTCCAGATGGTGGTGCCACACACAAGGACCTGGGCTGTTTATGTAGGGCTCAGAATGGCTTTGACATTTTAAAAATTTAAAACAAAGAAAAATTATGCAACAGAAACTGCATGTAGCTCACAAATCTTAAAATACTGACTGTCTGACCCTCAGTAGAAAAAGTTTGCCCAGACTGGGCTGGCAGAACAGAGACACTGTCCCCCACACTGTGGCACTCAGTGACAGCAAATTACCCATGAAGCCTGTGTGTGATGGGACCAGAATGGTGAGGAGGCCAAGGTGTGAGGGTTCCCACAGGGTGAACAGGCAGCCTGGGAGGGCCTTGACCCAGGAATTGCTCTTCAGAGCAGGAGCAGGGTCTAACGGCCTGTGAGAGCTTACATCATGGAAAAAGCAACAGAGGGCAGCAGCCAGTGTCCAGGCAGAAGGTGAGGACAGATTGGAACCAGCAGGCAGAGGAAACAGTGCAGGGTGGGTGGGCTGCATAGGAGGCCTGTAGGAGGGTGTAGGAGGGCAGCACCAAGCCGAGGACAGCCACAATGGGCTCCCCTCTGAACCCCTGAACTACAGAGACAATGTGAAACATCCCTGCATGACTGAGTAGGGACCACGAGGAGGGTCCGCTGCAGTGTCTCACTTGGAAAAGCTCTGTGAGGAACTGAATGCTTCATGGTGTACATTTACAGAACGTGGATAGAACATCTGTCGCATTACGCCATGAATAACTGGTTGCGCTCTGCGGAAATCGGACAGGAGATAGGCGAAGCCTGGATTGTGCAGAACGCTGTGGTCTATGTCCTAAATCACAACCACCATCTCATCACAGCCGGGCGGCAGAAGGAGCTTGCGGACACCCTGCATCACCTTCTGAATATCATGAAGGCCATTGGCTCCCACGGGTAGGTGTGGATGCCACACTTGTCACATGCAGGGAGGTACAGACTCGGGCCAGGGCCCTAGGATCCTGGAGCACAGGGGATGGAGAGGCACCAACAGAGGTGGTGGAGGAGGGGCTGGGCCTGCGCTCCAGTGACAAAGCAGCGGCCTCCACCAAGCTCCTGTCTGCCTCAGGCTACTCAGGGTGGGTAGAGGAAGGTCCACCTGAGGCCAGGTCACTCTGCATGAGACAGAAGAGTGTTCCTTTCATCCTGGGTTTGGGGTAGAGGTTGGGGATCTATGTTCTATGTTTTTATCCAGGTGGATATGAATTTGTGAGAGACTAATATTTTCCCTGTTAAAATTAGAAGTTTCAAAACATTAAGTTGGTGAAAGTTTCATCAAAGACGAAATTTTAATTTTTCTTATTGTTGTTTTGGTTTGGTTTTTCAGCCTAAATAAAAGGATTTTTTTTAATCTCTGGTACCAAAATAGAATGCTAGAATAAATCAGAATGCAGCAACATATGTGCAGTATGATTTTTTAAGTTATGAGTAAGGAAAATGGAGCCTGAAATAAGTAACTGCTCAGCAATGTTTGCCTCTGCCCAGGCAGAGTTCCTGACAGGGCCCATTTGGGCCAAGCACCCCACTAAATATTCAGGATGCTCAGGTCACAGCCTTGGGTCATCCCGGATGGCCCAAGAGAGACCGGAGGACCCTCAGAGCTGAGCCTGTCTTGGCAGCACAGCCAACCTGTCTCTCGTAGGCAAATCCTGCTGTGGTATTTGAAGACCACTGCTGTTTTGTCAGTGCAGTGTTTCCCCCTAAGCCCACTGCACCTTGTAACCAGGGCTAAACCATTACCACGGCTTCCAGGATGTCCCATACATAACCATGGGTGAAGTAGTTTTTTTGCCTTGGCCAGTTCTTCTCAGGATCCTCTGAAGACCCTGCTCTGTCACATAATGTCCCTCTCTGCCCATGTCCGAGACTTCCCTCCCCTGAGCAGCAGGGGCTCCAGCTCTGCCCTCAGAGGCCTGATCACAGCTCCTTGAGCTAACCCTGAGAGCAGCAAGCATCCTCTTTCCTCCTCAGTTCGAGCAGATGGGTTGGGTGAACAGATTTGGTTTCCCACAGATCCCTGACAATAGGGATCTGTGTTGATGGTGTGCCCTACCCGGGAGGAGCTCTCAAGGTTCATGTGTTTGATTCCAGGAACTCAGTCTTGTTAGCCATGCTGTGCAATGCCTTAGCTCGAGGCCTGATCATTAGCTGGATTCCCACCCAGACATATGAAAAGTCAAGGAAAGTTGTAAGACTAAATATGTTTCAAGCTCCACTGGACTCAGGAGCCACCTCTGAGATCAGGACAGCATTAGAGGTATGGCCCCACCAGGCCATGTGGGGTGGGTGGGGAGAGATGGCCTCCTGGACAGCATGTGGGAGGAGGGCCCAGTGAAGGGGAGGCCACTCGGATATGGTCTGTCAGGAGAGTAAGGAAGACACGTGGCATATTGGGGGGGTTGGCTGTCAAGGCCTTTGGAGGCTCCAGACAAGACAGAGATGATCCCACCCACCAGGTAGTGGAGGTGAGAGTGATTCAGAAAGTGGGACTGGCAGGGACCCCACAGCTGGAAAAGAGGCGAAGAGGGGACAGTGTTGCCTGGGAGTTTATGCAGAAGCCTAAGTGGAGGAACACAGCAAGAAAAGGCTTCTTGTTTCCACCTGTGTGTTTTAAGAGGACCAGGATTCATGTTGTGACCCTGGGTTAGGAAGTAGTCATCCTTAGTGGCAGTGCCTACTGCACTGGCCAGGCTTTGTACAATAATCCACATATGTTATAGTTCCCTTTAAAGGTGAGGAAACTGAGGCATACTAGTAAGGGAGGAAAGTGTGAGCAACTCGGCCACAAACATGGTACATCTATGTGCTCACTTTTGGGGGGGTCCCAGGCCTTGCTGTCTACACTCCCAGAATAACATACCCTGGGGTGGTGAGCTGCTGCTCCCCCTTTTACTGTGGAATTAGGTGCATTCACGACTGCACCATGGGCTGACAGCCCCATGCACAAGCAGTAAGGATCCAGGGAGCAAAGCAAAGCCCCTGGGGCTGGGACCCAGGGGGCTGCCATGTTCACAGGAGCCCTCGGGCAGCTTGCGGACTGGGCCACTTCTGAGGGCTAGACAAGAGCCAGTCCTACACATCTTTAAATGACGGGGATGTGGCTCAAGCTCCCCTGCTTAGATTAGGGCTTTGTGAATGAAGACCTGTACCTTTCAGGTCTGCGAGTTCGCGCTGAACCTGACCAATGGAAACGTGCCGGAGGAGGTGGTTCCCATCAGTGTGCGGCAGCAGCTCATCGCCACCTGGGTGAAGGCCAAGCAGCTGCTGCAGCTGCAGATTGGGCACCAGCTGGGCTTGGAAGAGCAGGTGATATACAGTGCTGTGGACACAGCTGAGGTTGTAGGGCAGGTCAGGTGCTGATCTGCAGTCCTGACATCCCTGAAGTCAGGCCCCTCATCCTCATCAAACCTGTTTTGGTGCAGTGGTGGGGAATATGTCCCAACAAGAACAGTCCAGGGTCTCTGTTTCCCCACTGAAATCACTGTCCTGATTGCCCTTGAGAGGAAGAGCTCAAGGCCACTATAGGATCTGAGCTCTGGGCCTCTGGGTGCTACTCCTGGACCCAGGGTCATCTCCTTGGGCAGCAGCCCTCTCCAAACTGCAAATGCAAAGGTCTGTGAAAGAAGGGGCTAGAAGGAAGCATGGTCCATGGGGACTCAGGGCCACCACACAGTTTTCCTGATCCCTGCTGTCGTTGTCAGGGAGAAACCAGAGCACAGGCTGGGCAGGGAGCAATAACAAGTCAGAGAAGGAACCAAGGAAAAGGAGAGGGGAAATTTGGGCCCATCCAGGGGTGAAGCATCCATGAGAGATCAAAAGGGACTGAGCAGGCATCAATGAAGCAGCACCGGGGCCCAGTGGCTCCCCCCACCTCTGACCAGGTCTCCTAGCTGTCAGTCAACACTGCCTTACATGCTTGGGACTACACAGCCTTACAATCTTTTATTGAACAGCAAGACAAGTTGGAGGTGGACATTTACAAGAGTAGCCTACAGTGTAATCACTGCCAAATTTGTGATCCGATTCTTACTATAAAAACTAACACTGAACAGGATTAAATTCAGAGGCAATCCAGTTCCTCTGCAGCCCTCTCTCCGGTGCCTCAGGCTGACAGATGCTCAGTGCCCCTTCCTTCCCACTAGAGCACCAACGAGAACATCAACGCTGTGACCAGAGTCCTTGTCGCCCTTGAGATGTACTCATGCAATGGGCTGGGCCTCATGGATTTCACTGTGCCCTCCCTGGCCCAGGTGAGTGACATCAGATGTGCTGGGAGGCATGCCAGCATCTGTGTGCAGAGAAAGCCACCACCCAAGAAAGACAAAGAAACTAAGGTCAAGTGGGTCCCATCCGAGGCACACAGGATTCACACCCAAAGCCATTTGGTCACCACACTCCCCACCTCCCAACAGAGCTGTGTGTTCTTGTTCCCTGTGAGCACAGAAATCCAGCTCCTGTTTGGAGCATCTCTTTATCCGGGCATAAGGAAAAACATTTCAGCTCTCTATGTCTTTCTGGTCCTGAGCCCTCAGGGCAGCATCTATGGGTACACACACCCTGCCCCAGTCCAGGGGCAGCCCCATGTGGCAGGAAAGCCATTCAGATGCTGCGCCATCTAGAGCTACTGAAGACATGATAAGGCTTTTTTGGTGTTTTACACTGCAAGCAGTCTTTATAAATCATGGTTGTGTCTGGAAATCTTTGTCCAGATGAATATAAATCACATGCAAGATTTTACAGAGTTAAATGAGCTCACAAAGTTGACAGCATTGTCTCGAGTGCAGGGGTCTGTGTGTTGTTGGAAAATCATTGTCGCTAATGAGAGGTCTTTCTCTTTTCCCATTGGGAAGCTGATGAAAATGGTTTCTGAGTGCAGCTGGTCGGACCCAGTGGTGGAGCTGCAGACCCTGACACGGCTGGCCCACTTTGCCTACTCGGCCCATGACCATGAGATCACCATGGCCTCCTCCCAGCAGGCCACACAGATGGGCATCAAGTACCTGAAGACATTGGGTCCGTAAGTAGCCTTGGTGTTGGTATTCTAATGTTCGGGCCATGTCTGCAGTTTCATCTTCTGAGCTCTTGAGGTGCTCACTGTGTGGTGGCACCTACTCAGGTCAGAAGGATTTGGGAAGAAGGTGACATCTGCCTCCTGCTGATTCTGCATTTCTGCAGAAAAAGGACCAGGCCGAAGTGGTGGCTCCAGAGCTGTGTCCACAAAATGAGGATCTGGGAGTCAAAAAGCAGTGCAGCCTGTGGTATCTGTGATTTGTCAACCTCCATGTGTCCTGGGGCACAAACACAAGCAACCACATGCTTACTCTTCTCAGTGGAAAGGTGCTACCATTTCCAGGTCCTAGATGAAGAAACTGAGTCAGGTACAGGTTTAATCACCCATCTTGGGCCACCCTGCTGGCACTGCACTCAAGATACTTGGTTCTAAGAATGCCTTCAGCAAGGCAAGGCTATGCAGCTTGGGGAAGGGCTGGTGAGGCCGCAGCACTAAGCCAGCAGTGCCCTCAACATGGTGTACATTTGTGACATCTGTTTTCTGGCCTATTATAAGCCCTGTGCTCACTGAGATAAGATGCAGAGTGAGCTGAAGGAATGAGGAAGGGACTAAAAGTAAGATAAAACATGAGTTAAAACTAAAAAGGTAATAAAGGAGATGCATTGGGATACTAAAAACAAATTTGCTAATCTAGAAAAGGAGAGGAATTGGAGAGCAGCTAAGGCAGAAGGAAAATAAGCAGAGAAACAGCAGCTTTAGCTCCATTGACCATAAACAAACCACACACCTCCAGTCATGGTACCGTCACCACAGGCAAGGAAGGCAGGACCTTGAGCTCTTCCAACACAGCAGTGCGAGCATGGAGAGGTCAAGGATCGAGCAAGCACCCAGCACAAGAAGTGGTGTGTCACTGCCACACTGCCCCTCAGGATGCCAGAGAGACATTTCCATAAGATGTAAAAGTACTAAACATGTGTTTGCTTAGTAGCAGAGCTTCAAGATACAAGAAGCCAAATAATGGGTACATGTATATTGACACCCACAGATCTACTATAATCCTCTCAGGATTGTAGATAGGGCAAAACAGAAAAAAAGTCAGTAAAAACATAAAGTTAGGTAACCCTGTCAACAGATCTAACCTCCACGACATTGCTAAGACAACTACATTACAAACTACATTATAAACATTATGATAAAAATTTCTAGGGCATGGGTATCAAAGTAAGAATAAGGGAATGTCTTCATTACTTTTCTCTCATTGCTGAGACAAAATACCTGATGCCCAAAGTTAAAGGAGAAAAAGTTTTATTCAGCTCACAGTTTGTAAAGGTTTCCATCCATAACTGGCTGGCTCCAAAGCAGGGTGGCAGAGCAGATAGATGTCGAAAAGAAGAAACAGTTCCTCGTGGGCAGAAGGTAGCAGAGCAACAAGGGACAACCACAGCTCTTTCTAGCCTTTCTATCTTATCCAAGCTACTTAGGCAGGTGGCATTCATACACTCAATCCTAGTGCCACTGATCCAAGTACTGCACCATGAGTCAATCCCAGTAACACACTCTTGATCTGGCCACCTCTGACAAAGCCCTCCATGAGACTTTGACCAGACATCTAGACACAAGCCATAAACAAGGAGCCTCCCACACAGCCTGCAAGATGGCCATGCCCATTTCACAGGGTGGTTTCAGCATCCTGCTGCCCTCACACAGCCTCAGTTGCCGTTTCAGACCATAGACTGCTACTTTAAGGTAGGTCCTTATACACAGAGTCAACACCTTCCTTCTCTGGCCTCTTCAGGCAGAGTGTAGATGTGGCTATCTACTCCCACAAGAGGGGCTTCCAGGGCCCTGACCACTGATGGCCGTCCCCACAGACCAGCATATTTCAAATTTGATGCACATCTGACTGAATTGCAGGGACATGCCTCCTGCCGCACTTGAAGGGGAGAGGGGTCACACCTTACCACAGGTAGTTTGTGTGTGCCCAGTCCACAGCTGTGCTGGATCAGGAAACCTGGGGAGAAGGTCAGAAAGGCGTGACATATCTGAAGTACACCACAGGTGTGCGTGACCACCTCATACAGATTAAACTCCATCTAGGACAAAATTTCTCAGGCCCAGGAAACAGAGCCTGACTGGGAAAGGGCCCAAAATGGCTGGTGCTGATAGTCTTGTGCTGCACAACAGACCACCCCAAATTAGTTAAAGAACAGTTAAAGATTCTTTCTCACAGTGCTGTGGATTGAGTGGACACAGACCGTGAATTCTAATTTGAGGTCTCTCCTAAGGTCACTGTCCTGGGTAGCCTCCACCAGGAATCCTCGCCCCTCCCAGCTCACTCCCATCTCCTAAGGGCTCTTTCCCACAGCTGGGTGTCCCTAGGATGACTCTCCACCAAGGTGTGGGCACCGCCACATGCCTTCACCATGTGGCCTCACTGAGCATGGTGGTTCTGGAACTACAGGCAACGTGACAAGGTCTCAGAAGGCCACAGTAATGTGCCCTATATCTCTATGACTGGCACAGGTTCAAGGAGGGCAGGATGCTATGCACAAGATAGAGTAGAGTTGGCTCCTCCATCTGGGGATGCCACATTGCAGGTCACATGTGAGGTGACAGCATTCTCAGTGAGGCAGATCCATCGTGTGCTGCAGCCAGGCCTCTCTCCCAACCCCTCTGCCCTCCAGGGTGGAGGCCCAGCTGGTGGCGGAAATGTTGTGCACTGCCTCATGCATCCAGGGCCGGAGCATCATGGAGAACCTGAAGGGCAGGAAGCAGCTGCGACTGGCAGCAGCCGAGGCCTTCTTGGAGAGCGCCAGGTGTGCCCACAAGCAGGGGCTCAGACACTATGATTTGGCAACTGCAATGTCACGGTGACAGTAGGAGCCATCACGAAGAGCCAAGGAAGAAACTGGGAGTTGTGGAAAGTTCCCCACCCTCAGCCTGCAGTGCGGCCCAGTGCTCAGAGTTGGGGACAGCTGTGGGCAGTTCTATGAGAAGCTTGGGCCCTGGAACAGGAAGGCTTGAAAGGAGTCTTGAGCTAGTCAGGCACCTGAGCAGTGTCAGGGAAGAGGCAGGTAAACAACACAAAGGCCAGGCCAGCACTCGTCTTTGTAGAAAGGTGGCTATGGAGCCCTCCACTGCTCTGAGGCATGGGCAGGACCTGGCCCAATAGCATGGGAACGCCGTGCCAAAGAGGGCTGCAGGCGACCTGCCCACGGCTCTGTCCTACAGGGCAGCCCAGGGCACCCTTGCCACCCCAGCCTCCTTCCTTTCCTCCTACTTCCAGAAGCTTCTGTGGGAGGCAGTGCCACCCTTGGGGAAAGACGTGGCTGGCACCCTCAGGTGCCTGTGTCCACGTCCCTCTGGAGTGAGCATCCTTTCAGGTTTGGAGGCATCGCGGGCAGCAGCGCGCTGGTGATGCTGGCCACGCGGCACTGCTGGAACACCTGGCTCCCACTGCTGTCCTCAGCGGTCAACAGGAAGAAGGCCAAGGGGGCTGTCCAGACGATCATCAGGATTATCAACAAGACAGAGGCTAAAAAGGAGGTGCCTCGGGGGTGCGGGCGGGCCTCTGCGGGGCTTCCCAACAGGCTGGCTGACATCCACGGAGAGATACCACATGGCACAGTTTCCACAGTGTGGTCCAGTGCTCCCCAGAGTGGCACAGCCTGCAGGATGCTGTTGCTGTCCCCAAGCTCCCACAGGATGGGGCACTCATTGCCAGCCTCAGGGCTGACCTTGAACCTCTCCACTGATTTGGAAGCATCTCCTCCGTCTTCTTTTGACCAACTTTTTTTTTTTTTTTTT